>PVHY01004348.1:0-95162 GCA_004024945.1 Uropsilus gracilis | reverse complement strand
AAGGGAGGGAGAGGGAGGGGGAGAGGGATGGGGAGGGAGAGGCCAGAGAAAGACATGAAGATTCCTGGGGACCTGGGGGCTGGTCTCCTCGGCTGCCCCCAGCCCTGCCCGGCCTTGCCTGCTGTATCTTTGCAGCTGCTGAAGCAGCAGATCAGATGGGGAGGCCTGCACCAGCCTGGGCCTCACACAGGGTGGCAGCACCTGGCCCCAGGATGCTCTGGCAGGACGTCTGGTGGGGACTTGGTGCACAGTAGGGTCGCGGGAAGCGCTCCAGACTCGTGGTCCGGATGTTCTGGGCCGGGAGCACAGGATGGTCCGTGGGCCACAGTCAGTGAGGCAAAGCGAGGACATAGCAGCAGGGCGGACACCCACACGCGCCCAGGCGGATCCGCTACAGAAGGTCAGAGCACCTGGCCGCAGACGCTTCCCTGCAGAGGAGCCAGAGAGCAGGTATCTTTCTCCCCGTGCTCCAGGTATGTGCCGCTCGGGGGCTGGCGGGTCACCAGGACGGCTGGGTGGCCGGGGTTGCCGTCCTGGTGCCGATGGGCGGTTCAGTGACAGACGCGGTCCTGCTACAAGGGACAGGAGACCATCACAGAGGCCAGGTGTCAGCCGTCAACTGCTGGCAACCAGGTGGAGCGCAATGCATTGCCAGGTTGTCATGGCAGCAGGGAGGGCTGATGCGCTGAAGGCCGCTGAGATGATTGGTTGACGGGCTGTTGCATGAGCAAGGGAGACGGGCGTCCGGAAAGAAGGTTTCTCGAGCCACACCAATGGCGACATCGGGAGTGTGCCGTTAGCACGCTGAGAGCCATCACACTGGTAGACATCGCCATCCTTTACCCGGTCTCCAGACACGTGGCAGTGCTGAGAGCCGGACCCGCGAGGACAGTGCTGATGTGCCTTCACCCTCCATGGCCGTGCTTTCTCCAGCTGTCCCCATCATGCAGCTAACCCACCCTTGGGAGATGTGACTCTCCGGGGACTCGAGGGTGGAGGGACACAGCCTGACTGACCCTCATCCTGGAAGCCCACAGTCTCACTGTGCCCCCCCCCAGCCTGGTGGCGATGAGGACCAGGGAACACGGGACGTGGCCCGTGGTGACTCGCAGAGGATACCCAGGTCTTGTCCCTAAACATGGAACGAGCTGGACTAGATGTGCTTGATCCCCAGCAGAAGCCCGAACCTGTTGGCTGCTGGTACGGGAAGCCACTGTGCTGGGAAGTGCCAGCGTGGTCTGTTGTGACGGCTGGGCTGCACCGGAAAGACGCCAGATGCCTACTCCATGGGCATGGAGGGCCCTGCTGGTGAACCCCAAGAGATGGCCTCGCCTGGGAATTGCCAGTGATGCAGGGAGCGTCTCCCCCAGGTTTGCAGCCTCTGCTTGCAGAGCTGGGCTTGGGCTCTTGTCCTGAGCGATCGCTGTGGAAGACAGAGGCTGGGCCCTGCGAACCGCTTAGGAATCACTTTCAGACCCCTTCCTGACCCTCGTGCATGCTCCATACAACCAGCTCGGCCTCTGTTGCTACCAAGGCTCAGTTTACCTGTTCTCCATCATCCCTGCTTTCTTCACCTGCTGCTGCGTATCTCAGTTCCCTCCATCTCCTCCCGGGGAACCACTGCTAGGCACGTTGCCATCTCAGCTTCTATTCCCAGGGACCCCAGTCTGGGATGAGCTGGGATACGCTCTGCATTTTTCCTCTATGAAACATGTGAAGGGCGCTGGTGCTGGATTTCCGTGTCTATTCATTTTCCAGCCAAGAGTTTCAGCTGCTCATTAGATAACTAGGAAATGTTGGCTGGAAAAAAGGTTTCCTTCTGAAAACAAGCACTAAAGGTCTTCCAGTGAACTTCACAGAGCCTTTCGTTGCTATTTCTAGTTCTCTAGGTCATGAGGCTTGTGCTAATCCTTCTGAGAAAACACTGACTTTTAAAACATAGAACCGTACAGGAAAACACACGAAATACGCTTTCAAGGGGCTGATGAACCACTCAGGCTTAACTCTGGTCTAACTAGAAGTCACTGGATGCCAAGTTAAAGATGATTCCAAAAGAGATACAAACTGAGAAATGTGGCAGCACAGGGCGAAGGAAAGTGGAGCGCACCAGACAATGGATAGAGTAGGTATTTGCTGGTTCGGAGGGCTGGTCCATGGTGATGTTCACTTATTTGAGGTTTTGTTTAAAGTTGTTCTTGAGTTACTGTTGGTTAGCATCATTGCTAGTTATCATAGGTTAATATCATTGTTGAAGTGGTGTTTCCAAAATGCTGCTCATTTGAAGACGCCTCATGCTACGCTCCACATGGAGAGAAGCTCCAGGGAAGGAGACGGAAATCTGCATTTAAGAGTCCCGGGAGATGGTTGTAATTAAGCACATTGGGATAAAGTATGTTAAGGAAACCTGGTTAACTGCTGCCGAAGAGATGCTGAGGCAGAGAGGGGATGGGAAAACAGGAGCCAGAGGAAACCAGGAAGGTGTCTTTGGAGACAACCATCCACCATGGTGGGTGGGGAAAGGCCCCAAGACCAGATAAGGTGGAGCAGGACATCTTGTGCATTAGCTGTGACCACACTTGTCACCTCCTCCCTCTCATCTGTTTTCAGTATTTTCAAGGTTGTGTCTGTAATCCAGGCCTCTGGAATTTCCCTTCAGGTCCATGTTTTGATGATTCTAAGTCTCTTTTTCCCTAGGAGTTTAAAGGTCTGGACAGAGGAGAGGATCTGAGGGATAATCATTAGCTGGCTATTGTTTCGGCTCTGTGGGAGTTTTTCTCCTCTCTGTCCATGGAACATAATGTACTTACATGATAGTTTTCATAACACCAGCAGTAGCTAGCATCTGCATGACACTCTCCAACTGACTCTGTATTGAGGGATTTACATATTATTATTTATTCATCTAGTTCTTAATGAGAACCCCTGATGTCATTTTTTCTCACCATCTTACAGATTGTACTTTTGAGAACTTAGTCTAAAACAACATCAACAGCAGCAGTCAGTCCTTGCCAGTCCTTGCCAGTTGTGCAAGGAGTGGTTATTCTCACCAGGCATAAGATGAGGCACCATATAGAGCATAACCTAGGCTGTCATGCCTAATGGTCACGCCCACTGTGTGACTCAGATGTCATGTCTAATCATCTGAAAGATAAAAATGTGATGTTAAAAGGTTGAGCTGACGGTGGCTCGTGCCTGTAAGCTTCAGCCTATGAAGCAGCCAGGGCTAGGGATCGCGGTTCGAGTCCCGCCTGGGGCCCGTAGCGAGACCTAGTTCCAAAAAAGTAGCTGGTGTGGTGGTGTGGACCTGTAATTCCAGTTACCTGGGAAGCTGAGGCTGGGGATTGCTTGAGTCTGTGGTACCCCGGGCAACGAGAGCCTGCGGTTCCATGGGCAAAAATAGCGAGATCTAGTCTCAAAAAAATAAAATAAAATAAAATAAATAAAAAAATAAAAGGTTGAGCTGGCACAAGCTCACACACGGGAATTGGAATTCGAACACAGACCTTGAAAATGCTTAGATCATGCCCACGCTCCTCCATCCATCCAGTTCTGTCTGCCCACTCCCTGATGCTTCCCAGGCACTCAGCACACATTTCCAGTAAAACGCCTCCACATCCATGCCCACAGCAAAATCCCACCTAAGGAGCAGCTCCTGGCTGATTTCTGAGACCAGGAGTGGACCCGAGAGAGGGCAATATCAGCTATGGGCTAGAAGGTAGGCTGGCTGCCAAGTCAGGGCAACTGAATGACCTGGAGAAATTATAAAGGTCATTTGGTTCTTATTTTGGTTTTGCAATAAGTACAGAATGTCATTTAGTTTTGAATCTATTCAGAGAAATCTTAAAATCAAGCAATAAGCCTTTCCCAAATCCTTGGTAAGGCTGGGGTGAGAAGCCTTCATGGTTTGACAGGGGAGATGTTTGGATTAGAACGAGACTGTAAAAGAGGAAGAGTGGGCTTTCTTGCCCACTCTGGCCCCTTTCAGCCCCTTCCAGCCCTTTCCACACGAGCGCCTGCTGCTGTTGGAAAGGTCAGTGAGTATCTATCAATTTTGCCTCTTTACGTGGCTCATTTAGAACCTACCCAGCACCTGCCCTTTCAAACACATTTCTCGTTGTTGATAAACAGACATTTCTTTATCACTAAATGAGTCCTACCTTATTAAAGTTGTCCACAGACCTGTCTCAGGACCACTAGCCAATCAAAAATATTCACTTATCTGATCTTGGGAGGCATTTTACCTACGGCAATTTTTTTCCTGAAAAATCTATTTATGGTCTCCAAATATTGTGGCAGCGACAAAAGACCACAAAAAACACATGTCAAAAAGACTTCTCATTGACACAGCTTCCGCTGTCTCCCCATTTTTCCTTCCTCTGTGTAACTACCTGTAGAGAATCGTTAGATGTCGACCATGTTGATGATTAACTTTTGCTAGAAGCTCTTCCTGGAAAGAATATATAAAGGAGCCAACAACTTTCAAAACTCAGCAGGAAAGCAACACATGCTTAGCTCCATCCTGCCTATGGTGCAAAGCCATGGAAATACAAATCTAGCTTAAGATTGAATTCTGGTGGGATTTAGGAAGAAAAATTATACTTTGTAGTTGTAGGCTGCAAATTCTCATACAAAGTCTTCTAGGATTGTGTTTAGAGGAAAATTGGTCAGATCTGCATAGTTAGGCAGTAAAGGTTTCAAATACGTTCCATTAGGATTCCCGTGTGGGGAAGAAGAGGAATGAGACGGAAGAGACTGATAGTGATCTGTGGGACCAGCCCGCAGACCAGGGATACTGGGACAGCATGTCCAGATCCAACTTTAATGAAATTATGAAGTCCCTCTTATATTTTGACAAGGAATGCTCACAGGGAGCTAATGAAGAAGGAGATTCCCTGATTCCCAAGCATACGTGACATACAGCAGGGAGACGGGTGATAACAGGAATCACCTACGGGGAAAACACCATTACCATTTGGTCCTATGTCTCCTGAATGGGACATTCCAAAGAAGTTAGGAAGCTGTGTCACATGAGAGAGGTGTGCCCTGTGCTGGTAGCCATCTCTAGTGTGCTAGAGAGGACGAGAAAGATAAAGGTGTTCCTTTATCCAAGGCAAATCTCTTAGCCTGCATCCACACCCCACATATTCAGAGTGGATTACTAAGAGCATGACCAGATCTTTGCTGAAGTCAGTTCTTCTTAGGCACTAGCGCCAATCCTTAGCTTAAAGATTTTCCATTTCATGAGTCTATCTATCTCATAAATTACATCATAAATATCGACCCACTCTATTGACTACCTTTTAGAGCTAATATGATGCACTGTTAAATAAAGTCATCAGGCAGAAGATCATAGCAACTAGACCATAGTCAGGCAGTGAGCAATAGAACCTGTGATTAAAGGTGCGGTTGCCTTCGGGTAATAAAAAAAATAGCTTTATGCATGGACTTCAACCTGAGAGTACTTCTTGTTGCCTAGACAGGAAAAAAGATGCAAGAAAAATAACTTACTGTTAGTTAATATTGACTTTGAGGGGGTTGGTATTTCACAAACACAGAAAGTTCAAAGTCTCATGTCACCCAGTTTGAAAATGAGCCTTGACTCCACACCGCATGCCTCGCTGCAGGAGACAGCGTAGAAGTCACTGCCAAAGCAGGGTCCTTCCTACAAACACCTGGACTGTGCACACCTGGTCACCAGCACATCGGCTCAGCAGGGCAACATTAAAATGTTGCTGTATTTAAATGACATTAAGGTCATAACTTTTCATGGTTGAGTTGTAGAACTATCGACACCATAGACTATCAAGATGATTAGGTCTCTACTTCACTCAAGAAGGAAACATCACATGGACCAATGTCTCTCAAACCCTTCCTTCTCTCCTTTCACTGTCTTCAGCCAGCCCATCTTTGTCTCACTCAGAGGTGCACTGTAAAGGTGATGTGGGTGGTCAAAGAATGCGACCTTGGACATCAAATAGACATGACCGTGTCTGCTATGGTGGCACATCCCTATGAAGAATGGATGAATTGGGGGATACTGAGTGGGTGGACCTCATTTTCCTCATCGCTAAGCTGGAGATCACACTAAACATGTGATGGTGTGAAGACAGTGCGATACAATGACCCAAAGCCCACTTACCACATACAGAGTGCTCTGTCATGAGGGTGAGAGAAGGAAACCAACACCCACATGAGGAAAGATGGCTGCCAGTTCACAGGTCCCTGCACAGTAAGTTCCTGACTAAGAGTGTTCACCTATTGAAGACAGGAACTCATACAATCCTTCACAAATCACCATGGTCATATCGACAAATTTGAAGTCATAAATATAAAGTCTTGATTCCTTTGTGGTTTCACAATGTTCATTACTTTTCTCTTTCCTGCGCCTACTTTTAAAGTTTTGGGGGGAAATGTCAACCTGTTGTTTTTTTTACATTCCATTAGATGTAAGTGGAGGGGTCTTCTTGCCTTCCAAATACCAACCATTTACCCAAAATGTCTTTAACTATGTGATCCTGTCTCAATCTTCTACTGATTTCTAGCAAATCTTTCCTAATTTGCAATTAATTAGCAAATGAGTATCTATAGGTACTGCCACTGTTCATGACCTGTAAAATGGCCCATTGTCCTGGAACATCTCTGAGGTGTTCTAGATATCCTAGCGCCCTTCACCTTACCTGTGGCCAAAAAGACCTCCTGACTTCACATTCTGACCATCTCTCACATGGTCTTCCTTTTCCATCCACAGAGTACTCGCCCTAGTTCCTAAAGGTCTTTCACCCCACCCCCAACCTTGGTGTTTTGTTCAACGTTTGCTTTTATTGGTGTTTGCTTGCTAAAATCACAGATCCCATACCTTGAAAAGACCTCTCTTGGAAAACTGGCAACCCCAAAAACCTCACAGAGATAGTTTTTATCTATGTTTAGTTTTTATCTGATCTACCTTTCCTGAATGGTGAGATTATTGACTATTATACAATAGTCAGTGATTAATTTATTACTAATATATAATTATTTGTTACTAATTAATTAATTACTATGTATAATTACATGTAGTTTAGGTTAAAAGATATGATCACCTGGGCAATGGCAACAGTGCTAGAAAAGACTTTCTGAAATTCACTCTTGGCCCTTTTGAATGGGTCTGAATAGAATCAGGTAGGTAAATACCCAAGATCTGAAGGTTTATAGTGATTGGACTTCTGACCCATGTACCACATAACCCATCTCTGATGATGACTGCATTTCTTTAACTCACTTTTAGTTCTCTTCTCCCACAATGTTAATTAAACTAAGAACACTTTTAATCAAGACTGTAAATGTGTGTATATATATTTTTATTTGCAGCCACATTTTCTAGGCATTTAAAATTAGCATATGTTCTAGAAGCACAAATGCACACATACGCTTTTATACAAAAGAGACTATGAATTTGTTTTAAAACGCTTTTTGTTTTCCAAAACTGAATGTAAGTCTACCCTAAGGGTTACATCTACAATGCTGAAGTTAATCAATATCTTGTTGTTGGCTGTTAGACCTATTGTTACTTTATATATCTTCAAACATCATTCCCATTATTTTCTTAGGAGATTCTCCTGCAAATGGAATTACTGAAACAAAAGATACATATATTTTAAACTTTGGAATATATATTCCCAACTGCTCTCCCAAAAGATCATATCAATTTGCCTTCCCAGAGAGTGCTTTTCCAGGCCTTGCCAGCTCTAAACTCTCCTCACTGCCAACTCACTGGGATGTGTTTAGTTGGTCAGTGGGGAAGCTTAATTTCCATGCATCTGTTGCTACCTCAATCCCTGCTACCTGTGCAGGTGTGTGATGGTCACTGTGATTCTGTCATGTACATTGTTAACGAATGGCAGCCATCACAGGTTGGGGTGGAAGACTCCACATGTTTGATGTGATCCTGGCTGTAAACTAGAGCATTTCTGACTTCCTTATAGAGTGTGTAGGTCATCCAGAGTGGAGCAACTCTGCTATAGAGGACTGCCAGCATTCTGGAATTCTCTTCAAGCTGAAGATGAAACCGAAGGACCACAGAGGTGCTAAGAAATGTTGCCCAAACAAAAAATAACCATCCTCCATACATGGGGGTGTCAGGGGACCACCCTTCCCCCAATGTCCACATGGCCACCCTCTAAATAGTCTTCAACAACTACACACATTTTTCTCATTGTTTCTTTGTTTCTAGACTGACTAGACTTGTTGTTAGTTTTCAAAACACTGATTGTTATCTTGATAAAATTTGGTTTGTTATGCAAAAGCAAATAAACAAAACAAGGCTGGCTGAATGGTCCTGACGGATGGAAGTAGGTATAGGACTGCAAAGAAGTCTGCTCATAGGATATAAACCAGAAAGAGCCTCCCCCCATGCATGGATTCAATCAAAAATACTTAATTAGCATAATTAGCACCTTCAACATTCTACCCATTGCATGGCTCAAAGATGACATCACTGAAAAATGAAGTCCAGGACTTGGCCTTGTGGCCTTTAACTACCTGGTAAAGAAGGAGAAAGAAGCGCCCCAGGATGCCTGTTTCTAATGACATTTATTCTGTTTTAAAAATCTAGTCAGCCTCCTCCAAGAGACTAGAGGACCATGAGATACGGAGCTCTGTTTCTGCTTCACCCATCCCTGTACCAACCAACACCGTGTCTAGACACAGATACTTAAAACATGTGGTAAATGCTGAATAATGTCTCCCAGGGAGAATGACCTGCTTGGCGAGATGCAATGATCACATGCTTTGGTTACTGGGAACTGGTTAACCACACATTTCAGAGTCAAATAATCATCGCAGGATTGCAGATTGAATAGACATTGATTCTGCCCAACTGAGCTATCTAATTCACGGGTCTGTGAATTTAGTTTTAGAATAGATACACTATACGTTTTATATGTATTATTTTATTTTACATCATATCTGCCCCGGGCCTCCCCTACCACCTTATCACCCATGAACCATCATCTTAGTCATTTGTTGCCCTCCCATCACCGATACCCCACTCCCCCTCTCATGCTCTTTGTTTCAATTTTCCTAAAAATTAGTTTTAAATTTTTCTAGTCTGTTTGCTTTCCCTTTGCCCCTCATATAAATGAAACCATCCAGAATTTCTCTTTTTCTTTCTGCCTTATTTCTGCTAGCATGATTCCTTAGCTCCACGATTACAGCCTCTTTTTACTGGAGGTGCCATTAGAGTTGCCACTATAGGCTGTGCTTCTGGGATATTTTTTTAGGATGCCATGAGCTCAGAGAAGGAGAGAGATTCACTAGCAGATGAAGGTCAAGTTTATAGTTCTTTGGAGAAGAGACAGGAGAACAGATCAGGCTGCTGAGTAGAAGGTACTACAGTCACCCTCCTGGACTGCATGAACATCCTCCACCACATTTGTTGCTAAGAGACAATGGAAAGTGTACTCACCCACACCTGGCAGCAATTTTTAGATGGATATAACAATAAGAAGACTAATGATGATGATAATACCTAGACCAGATGGATATGCAAGGAATGGCAAATTCATGAACCCTACGATTTCCAAGCTGTTGAATTCCCTGGCTGGGTGGCACACAAATGCAAAAGCATTTTCAGATATTGTTCAACTTAATACCCATTTGTATCATCGATTAATATCATAGTCTACAAAATAAAGTAGCAACTGGAGATTTATGTGGAGGGAATTATTTGAAAAATGTTCGTTTTTAATATCTTAACTGTAGCCTACGCGCCATATTGTGATGAATAAATAAATGAGTCGATAAATAATTGAAATCAATCTCTCCTTCAGGATTCCAGGTGTTTGCTCAATGTAAGATCCAGATTTGGCAAAGACAGTTAGTGGGAGTGGATGTCCCATTGTCAGCCTCTTATTTCCATGAGTCAATGGGAACCTTGGGCATTACCAGTTAAGCTAATGAAATGATTTGCTCAAAAACTTAGCACATGATGGGAAGCACTTTGTGTTCTGGAGCCATCTATACGGCGTGCAAATTACAGATATGCCATCTCATGCACTGGAAGGGGTCGGGGGCTACTTACTTTCAAAACATCAGGTGTGATTCTGACCTAAGCATCGTCTCACCTCTCTGTTCATCACTGAATGATTCCCTTTGAGCTCTCGAGAGATTGTTTATCCTTTGTGGCAATCAGAACGCAGGCGTACTATTTGTTTCACTGACAGTTCTTCAAAAGAAAAAAAAACAGTGTTTTAACCCCATGTTCTGATGTGTTGGCCAATAAAACCAAAGCAGAAGGGTTGGTAGGGGTCCCCAGTGTATGAATGAAAGGCACCGCTGAAGTTTTTAAAGAGAGGACTGGAAGCAGATGGGCAGCAGAGTGAGATTTAAGGAGCAGGACCAGGGCAGGGCTTGAGAGGATTCAGCGAAAGGCTGCTGAGGGATGACATGCTGGGAAAGGTAATTAGGAACTTGAGTTGCTGGGTAAAGCTCCCAAGAGCTATTTGGGGCATCTGTCCCCCACCTTCCACATAGTACTGGGACAAACTCAAAGAGCATGGGCTCACCTCCTGACCTCTGCTACAGCCTGGGACGTTCTCCACCTCTAGGCTCACACTAGGACGATGCTGAGCACTCAGGACTGTGCATCAGATGTCGATTAAAATGCCTTTAATCGGACAGTGGCAGGATGGCATAGGAAGCCTCTGTTTTGAGCCTCGACAGTTTGTGACCCAGTCCAGGCGTGTCCTGCCGAGGGACTTCCGCCGCCTCCTCGCACTTGGTCACGACCCCAAGGGACTTTCTTGAGATGCACCGGAAGTTGCCGCAGTTGAACATGTCTTGTCCCCGAGGGACTTGGGGGCAAGAACAGGTGCAGCCACTGTGGTCAGTGAGGTCGAGCATAGCTGCAGAGCTGAGGGTCTTGCTGCCTGTGCACCGACCGTCAGGGCTACGTCACCAGCCTTTGCAAATCTTCTGGCGAGGAGACAGGAGTGAAACTCAAGCCTGCCTTTCCACCAGGACGTGGGTGGGGTTAAGACCAGTCTGGGGTGAGTATGGATGACAATGGAGCAGTTATTTATACTTTTCAGCTAAGAACAGAGTCTCTGGCTAAGCACAGAGACTATGGATGTGACTGAAGATCAAGGGGTAATTGCGAACCAGCCCACCTGGGGAGATTTCCTTTTTTAAATTTTTTCTTTTTTAAAAAAATTGATTGCACACATGCATGCCTCTATATGCACACATATATGTATATATATTCACATCAGTGTCTACCCCAGGGTCTCTCGCCAGCTTATCACCCACGAAACATCTTAATCTCATCATCTTAATCTCATGTGTTCATCCCTCCCCCGATTTTACCTGCCTCCCCCGCTATTGCTCTATGCTTCAGTTCTGTTGACAGTTTTGATTTTTTTGTCTATTTGTTTGTTTTCCCCATATTCCTCATATAAGTGAGAGCATCCAGCATTTCTCTTTTCGTTTCTGACTTATCTCTGTTAACATGATTCCTTCTAGTTCCATCCATGTTGGTGTGAATGACACAAGTTTGTCTGATTATTTTGTGTGTGTATGTGTGTGTGTGTGTGTGTGTAACTATGCCACCTATTACCGCATCTTTTCCAACCATTCATCAGTTTTGGAGCATTCAGGTTGTTTCCATATCCTAGCTATTATAAATAGCGCTGCAATAAACACACCAGAGTAAAGGTGTCCTTCTGAATTAGTGTTTTGTGTCCTTTGAGTAGATTCCCAGAAGAGCAATTGCTGGGTCAAATGGTAGCTCCGTTTCCATTAGATTGAGGGGCCTCCACACAGCCTTCCATGGTGGCTGGACTAGTTTGCACTACCACCAGTACAGTAGGAGTGTCCCTTTCTCTTCACCACATCCACACCAGCACTTGCTTTTTTGGTTTGTTTGTTTGTTTGTTTGTTTGTTTGTTTGTTTGATACAGGCCATTCTTACTGGTGTGAGATGGTATCTCAGTGTGGTTTCAACTTGCATTTCCCTGATTATTAGTCATGTGGAGCATTTTTTCAAAAGTCCTGATTTCCTGCTATATGGACCCCTTCCTTCTGATGCAGTCCCAACAGTTCTGGCTTCTTTCTTGCTGGTGCTGTGTTATAGTCGCGTGGTTCTGACTGACTCACAATGTTTTGCCCTGTGACTTCAGTGAAAACGGGGGGCAAGCACAAAATAGAGTCAACCCTGCCCTCTCTTCCTGCTCACGGACGATCAGCTGTGGGTCCAGGACTTCACACTGACTGAATTCCTCAAGCAGAGTAGGGCCCATCGGCACATGGGCCTTCTTTGCTCTGACATTTGTAAATCATTGTTTGCATCTCAGCATCACGGAAGGTCAGCCATGCGTGACAGGTGTGCAATCACACTGATTTGGACCCATGCTGTGCTCCAGCCACCACAGGGAGCCCGCCTCCCCTGGTGACCACAAAAGATGCTCATTTCCACTCTTCAGGCAATTGTGGCAACTGAATTATTCTCTAGCCAAGAAAATACATGTTCCTCTATCTTGAGAGTAAAACATATTTATCTTATAAATACATTAGATACACAGATAAACTTATATCAGAGTAAAATATATTTTACTCTGAAAAATACAAATATTTTCACAGGTAAGACAACACACACACCGCAGTTTATGCTAAGCTTCTGCTACAGCGCTCCTAAGACGATGCTACAAACCTGGATTTTATAGGTTAAACCAAATTGGCTCACTTAGCCATTGCTCTGTCTCATGCCATCAGCTGGTCCACAAAGATCTTGGAATTAGATTTTCCAGCTGAGGAGCTAAATAGTAAAACCCATTTATTTCCTAAAGAAATTGCATGTACATTTGCTTGACAAGTGTTCATCAAATACCTGCTCTGTTCAATGCCTCGATTGCATTGTACTTCTGAGTATGTGTGCATACCTAGACGTATAAAATCTTACATATGCAACTGTATGCACAGATGCTCATAGAATGATTAAATTATGTCTTTTTACACACAGAGGCACATGATAGATACATGTCTGCATAAGTATGTATCAGAGGCTGTGATTGGAGACTGAGCAGGACTCATGCAGGGGATGAAGAACACTCCATTCCACCCTTATCTGTCTTCAGAACACTGAAGATGGAAGGGCATGATTGACATTGGGTGGGCAGCAAGATCTCCTTTCCTCCAATGTTTACCTTAAGAAACATTCCTTGGGAGACACACAAATTTATGAGTGAATCCCCTGCCCCCAATTATCTCATGGGAACTAATATTTTACCCAATTTAATCGTACACTAGCCACTCATCTTCCTTGGTTAATAAGTCATAAAACATTCTCTTGGCCACTCTTTTCCCCTTGTCTGGAGCCTTTAAAAGGCCTTGTAAATACCTTCAGGCTGCTGTTGTTGGTGCACTCTTCCCACCAGCTCACAGCCTCTGCTGTGCAGTCTCTTCCCTGTCCTTTCTCACACCCTGTGGCTGACTCTACAAGTGTGTGAGTCTGAGATTTAGTGTGAGGTGCTTGACAGCACAAAGGATCCCTCGATACATGTCCACCCGAACTTCAGAGGAATTTAAAGTCAGGCCAGTTGTTTCCGATGAGGTTGGGTGGAAAACAGTCTCCTCTGCTTGCAGCAGCACAGAGGAAGGTGTGACCAGCACCATGAGGGGGGTGAGTGGATCTTTCCAGAGGAAGGCACCAGTGATCAGTGTTTTGAAGCTTAAACATACAGCTTCCTTGTGGAGACCGGGGCTGGTGTGACAGGGCTCATGACATCAAGCATAGCACCACCAGTGGTAGAAAAGGAGCAAACCCCTGTTGCATCACAGCAGTCAGGAACAGGAGACTCATAAGCCTCAGTGAGCCCGGGGCTGGGATGGCAGCTCCGTGGTCTTCAAGGACGGCCATTTCTTTTTGCCTTTCGAACATGAACTATTTGTATTTCTGCATCAATGCCAAAACCCTAACTGTCTCCTTCGTGCCTCAGGAAGGAGAAAAGGACACACAAGGAACCGACTTCCCTTGTGTCGGCTGCTTTTAAGAAGTTTCTAGGTCAGTCCGCTTGTCACAGCACATCTGTATCTCCCTGGGCAGAGCCAACAGAGAGATGTGCTTGTCACAGGCAGGGCTGAAGCCCTGGATACAATTATGAAGCTGTCAGTCAGAAAGAAGCTGGAATAGAAGACTTGTGGGCAACTGGTCGTCTCTGGAGCAAACTCCTTCAGAGAGAGTCTCGACTCCAGTCAGCTCCTACTCTGCACCCTGTGCGAAGGGCTGAAAGTCTTAATCTATGACGTTTCCTTAGCGTCTGTATTAGCGACACAAAATGTCTTCATCATGAGAAGGGAGTCTACAAGGATGCACGAGGCAGGGATTCAGTGTTATCTCAACTGAAAAACCATCTAGAAGATATTTAAGGAAAGAAATAAATATTAAAGATCTGTAAAGCCAATAAAAGGGGGTCTAGATTTCAAAGAAGTTAAATATTGATCTCAACATCGAACCAGTATTTGTCGGAGGCTCACCTGTCTCCCTGCGGTGTGATACAGCCTGGCAAAGCCAGCCCAGAGAAGACCCCAGACCCTAGGAAAGGGACAAGTCTTTGCAAAGCTGCTGCATATGTGATCAGTTAAATGCCCTGCCTTTTCCCATGGGTCGCTGAGCAGTTCATCTAGAGGATAGTGATCTACGGTTCCATTCGAAAGGGTGTTGTGATTTATAAATTCAGCTACAAATCACTTAACCCTCGTTCACCGGAGAATATTTCTTTCCCTGAATTTTACAGCGAGTGTCACATCATTTGGAATATTTCAGGGGCAGGTGGACAGCAATGTCCGGGGGATGCTAGGGTTTCAGAGCACTGGGACCTTACAGAGATGCAGGGAACAGGAGTGACAACAGACAGGGGACGCCTTGGGGCTGGAGCTGAACCTACATCTCTCCTGCAGCGAAGGCTTCGTGTCATGGGAAGGTGCCCAACTTCTCTGTTGCTGGGAAATCTATGCAAGACTTGCCTTTTGAATGTTCCTCCTAGGTTTTTTTGTTTTGTTTACATAGATAGATATAGATATATGTATGTATTCCATCATTGTCTACTCTGAGGTTCTCCCACCACCTTATCACCCATGAACCATCATATTCTCTTGTGCCTATCCCTCCCTCAATTTCCCCCTCCCCCCTCTTGCTCTATGCTTCAGTTCTGTTGACAACTTTAAATTTTTCTTGTCCATCTGTTTGTTTGTTTTCCCTCTACCCCTCCTATAAGTGAGATCATCCCGAATTTCCTTTTCTCTCTGGCTTATTTCCACTAACACGATTCCTTCTAGCTCCATCCATGTTGCTGCGAATGGCATGCTTGTCTTTTTTGATGGGTGCATAATATTCCATTGTGCACATAAACCACAACTTAAGCATTGTGTGTGTTTTCCTCAGATTCATCCTTTTCCACAAGCATGTCATTCCCAGAGCCCCAGAAGGCTGTGTTAGCTCTCTTCTCAGGGCTGCTCTCTTCTCAGGGCCACCCACCTCTGTGCCCTCAAGAGCATCCACACACAGGTCAGCTCCAGGCCATGCCAGCCAAGCTCCCTCCCTGCACTTCTGGGCTGTGTCTCTGCTTCCCCCACCATGACAACGTCTTCAGGGGTCTCAGCGTCATCTGCAGTCAAGACAGGATAGAACAGACTCCATGTCTGCCATCCTAATCGTGCCCTTTCCATATAAGGGAAGGTGCCGCCTTCCTCCACCCAGCTATGCAAACAGATGGCAGGGCATTGCCCACTTCACCCCTCGCCCAGGCCCTCACATTACTTACTGAGTGTCCTTCCTTGCCCCAGGCCTGAGTCATCTCATCTGGACGCCTGCGGTTTTCTCCTAATTGGGCTGTTCGCATTCTCTTCCCCGTTGCCAGCCACCCCACCCCCACCCCTGCCCCTGGAGCCATCTGTTCTCCAGAGCGCAGCCAAGAAAATGAAACCATGTCACAAACCCACACGCAGACTTAGCCATTGGAACGGCTTCTTGCGCTCAGGATGAAGACAAACCGTCTTCCCGGGACAGGACATTCCCCTGCCCCCTCCTCCGGCAGCTCGTGCCCACCTGCCTCCCAGCACCACTGGCGCCCACCTCAGGCCCACCCGAGGAAAGAACATGCTCCCCATGCTTCTCTCCATGAAGAATCCCCAGTGAGATGACTGTGCAGATTCCCAAGGCGCCAAAGGGAGAGATGAGGGCCTGGGTCTGTCATGAATTCCCCACCATGGGCATGACGGGCACCCAACTGCCACCCACCCCAGGACCAGCCTCTTCCCTTGCTCCAGACCCAGGGAGGCTGGGCTTGTGCGGTTGGACTCATACCTTCTAAAGAGAAGCGCCATCTTCCCCCAGAGGACGAGATACTGGCAGTGAGTTGGGGGCAAAATAACACAAAGCAAGAAAACCTCTTGCTTGTCATGTATCTAGAATCGGTCGTCACTCAGAACATAAGGTACAGAGCACCCGCGGTATTAACGTGGCACGGGGCAAAAGCTACAAATGTCCACTTGTAAAATGGACGAGTGCTGGTTACTGAGTGGATGACATGGTGACTGTAGCTAATGGTACTGCTGCTTTCCCTCCCTCCTTCCGCCCACCCTCCCTCCCTTACTCCCTCCTTTCTTCTCTCTCTCTCTCTCTCCCTCCTTCCCCCCTCCTTTCCTCCATCTCTCCCTCCCTCATCTCCTCCCCCCCTCCCTTCTTTCTCTCCCTCCCTTCTTTTTATGTGAAAGTGGTCAAGAAAGTCATGTATTGACACATTCTCATGCTGAGGAGGGCAAACTGTGACTACGCCTGGCTGTTCTCTAGATGGCTTGTGGCGATCCTTCCACCATCTGTGCCCAGTGATTTCACCATCGATGCATGGAACCATTGCGTTGTCCCTGCGACAATATCAGACTGCCCCTTGTATCTCACCAGCAGCAGCCACACTTCTTTCTGGGGGAGGATGAGCAAGGAAGCCTCGCTCAGGTGGGATCTGCTCCCCGGCTGCTCCAGCAGAAGGCATCCAGCTGCTGGGATGGCAACACACGGGTTGCAAACACGCTGGCTGGAAACCCCACGGCCTGCTCCGGGATCGCCTTGAGAACTGGGCCCACGTCAGTGGTGCAACCAGTCTCATCCCAAAGGTTTTCTCTGGAGCAAGATGGGGATCAGAAATGATCTCTGGCAAGCAAGGAAGCCAGAGACCAGAGAGGCTATCACCACCACCTGTACCTGGTACCTGACGGGCCGGCGCCTGTGGCAAGTACAAGGGCAGCTACGGCCTGCAAACAGCTGGTAGGAGCAGACTCTCATCACAGCTGTGACCCTCCGGGGGGACGCACTGCCCCGGGCTCCATGGAGGCTCTGGAGGCTGAGGCCAGGCGACTTCAGCAAGGCGCACACCTGGCACAGGGTCATGCCAGAGCCAGGGCTGGTCTGTCTGTGGCTCAGCCTTTGGCTGCTAGGCTCGAGCATCGCTGTGTCCAAACATGGCCGTCCTGGTGTGCGGTGCTGAACAGAGCCGTCGCCGAGCTGTTTCGGGCGCTGTCCTGTTTGTGGCTGGCTAGGAAACACAGCTCGCCATCGAGTTCTTCTGACCAACACCTCCGCTGACAGGCTTTGCCAGGGCTCGTCAGCCAATGAATCGATGATCAATTGCTTAGTTCTCCACCAGGCGGGAAGAAGAAACAACGCCCCGCCCTTGACCACGAATGCCTGCTATTCCTCTCCGGTCTCGTCGCGAAGGGCGGGGTGAGTCTTGGAGTCCTGTCGGCCTGGGAGCTGGGCTGGCAGAGGGCAGCCTGCATGTCAGCCAGGATGTAATCTGGCCCATGTGCTTAGAAGACCAACGCAGCAGGACAAGACCAATATAGCGGGCGCTATTGCTTGGAAAAAGCCCCATCCGGATCATAGCCAATGCAGTCGCTATCAGGCCACAGCAGGCGCGTTTGGGTTGAGAAACCAGATGGTCAGAGTGACCTCCCAGGCAGTACAGAGCCAGACGTGGACTCAACAGCATCTGGGCAGCACCGTGGTCACAGTTCCTTTTCTGTGTCCATGTGACCAGGCCACTCAGTGTTGACCTTTGCTCAAACCTTGTCCTCGGAGCTTCTGCAAGGAGGTGCTTGTGTCATCTGTGTCACGTTAACATAGATCTGTCGTCAGAGCCCAGGAGCCATCCTCTTCCATGTAGGTGGGCCTTGAGTAATCAGTTGATAAAAAGCACCTATCATGTGCATAAAGCCAAACAGCTGACCCTCCCCCTGCGAGAGACGCGATTCCTTCTGCCTGGCGGCCTTCAAACTGGGAATAGCTTATTGTTTTTGCTGCCTTTGGACCCAAACTAAATACTGCTTTCCTTCATCCTGCTGGCCTCCGAACTGGCACCACACTACCAGCTCACCTGGGTCTCCCACTGACCTTGTCGACCTGGACCTTGTCGACCCATAGCTGCATGAACCAGTTCCTTAAAGTAAAGCCCTTTCTCAGCTCAGTCTATGAGCTTCGAGTATATGTGATAAATATACACTATACAATGATAGAATCCCCTCCCCCAGACCTACTGGGGGGAGGGGCTGGCAGGGGAGCCCAGGTGCAGGCAATTTGTAGCCCACATTCAGCTCTGAAGAGTGCCCTTGACCTTTCACTCAGCTATCTGTTGTGGGACGATAGTTTAACCTTCTGGACTTCACTTCCTCCTTTTCAAGGATGGGGTCCCTCATGTTGTCAGACAGGGCTTGGCATGGTCTAGAAAACCATCTGAGAGAGCTGGGAGTGTGGAGGCTTGCTATTCATGGTTAGAACCAAGAGCTACAAACAGGAGTAAGAAGACCTCCCCTGGCCAGGCGCTCTGTGCTAGCTGACAAACAGAGCAGGTCAGTCCAGCTCGTCAACCTGGCGTTCCTCACTCCTCGGTCCCTGCTGTTGCACCCAGCAAGTGTCAGCCTCCCTCACGCTCTGCATCTCCCTCGATGGTATACTGTCTTGCCTTTGACAGCATGGGACTAGCCTGGAAGCTTCAAGAAACAATAATGGAAGTTACTAAGCGGAGGACGCCGGGGGAAGGAAACCATCATCTACCGGCACATCAGCCTCCAACGCACTTCTAAGTGGCGGCCGTGACAGGTAAGAGGCTCCCTGCTCGTCACAGCGAACCTGCTCGCACACGGCCCCATTGAAATAAATTTTATTTGAAACTTCATCATCCAAATTCTATCTCGGGATCATGTCAAAAACACCCCTGAGGCCTTGTCTTACTCGAAAAAATGTTATTTCAATTAGTGCGATATCATTCTCTACAGGATTTGGGTCAAACGCGAGCCAGGTCTAAACCCAAACCAAACAATATGTGTCTGCAATAAATTTCTGTCCCTGAATTATTCATACACAATGGCAGAGGTGACTCTTCAAGCATGCAGAATTAAGTAGAATTGATTTCTCGCTTTTTTATTCTCTGTTGGACAAGGCTTTTTGTACTTTTACCTCTCCTTAACAAATAAAGTATCGATTCATCTCCCCCGAACATGTTTTATTTAAACTTCGGTCTTTGTCAGCAACTTCGTCCTCCGGACCCACAGTTCCTTCTGCTAACTTCCCGGTTGTCTTTTGATCTTGAAGGTGAAATCCTTCAGCCTGGCTGCTTAGCGTGAGGTAACTGCAGCGAGGGCTTGCAACTCACCATGCACAGTCTCAGTTGACCTTCCCTTCCTTCCATGGCTTGACTAGCTCCCCAAGCCGGCACCTACGTGCTTTTGTTCCATCTGCACTTGGGCATAAGCACTGGATTTGCGTTACATCGTCTCTGTGTTTTCATCCAAGCATCATTATGGCTCTTGCACTGACTTCTGGGGCGGGCATGTCGGTAGCTTGAGCGAGAAGCAGGCACAGTGCTAATCTCAGCATGGAGTCCGGGACCCTGAATCAAAAGTGGAAGCCTGATAAATATTGATCGAACAAGTGAACGCATCTCATTTCCCCCAGATTCTCATATCTTCTGAAAACACTGAGAAAACCTGGCCTTCCCGCCTTTCCTTCCTGAAGTGCTGCGTGGTGGTTAGCAGGACCCCCGCACAGGTATCCACTCATTCTCACCCACATCGTCCACCAGCCCCAAAGCAGAGCACGCGGCTCTAATCCTGAGTTTACGTGGTCGCGTATTAGGATTAAACAATAGCAAGAGCTGAATGAACTAAACGATCGGAGTTGATGCTCAATTCCAATATGCCAATAAATTTGGGTCAATTGGCTACTGTATCTTCCTAGATGAAGAGAAAATTATTGTAGAGATTTAGCTTTGGGGTCGGTCAACCCGGGGGAAGGGGGGTGGTCTGGTCTGTTAGTCCTTACTGCACATTGTTGTATCTCGCTGGCTGCTCCACAAGAAACAAGGATCCGATTGAAGTTCAAAGCTGCAGGGTTATTACTGGTGCACCAGGGTCCCCAGGCCAGCTCGGCAAGAGAGATCCCAGCAGTCTCTGTGACAGTCTTTTATAGGGCAAAACCACCACTGCCCCCCATTGTGAAGCAAAGCAAGCCGGTATAGGACACGTTCCCATGTTCCCGTAATAGTGGCTAATAGTGGCATGACTTTCCATAACTGCAGGTTTCCTATAATGCTGACATCCATCATCTATCAGTGGACGAGGCTGTTGTCAGGAACAACCAGGAGTAGGGGAGGCAGACACAGGTTGTGGGTTAGCCAGCCGTGGCGGGTCCTTTCCACTGAGGGCAGGGAGAGGACACTGGTCTCAAAATGGAGGTTTTAAACAAAATGGAGCCACTTTGGTCAGTCTGTTCCCAACACCCACTTCAGGACACAGGACAAGATCCAAAAACAAGCAACATCGGGGGGTGGGACAGAAAGCCAGCTGAGAGAAAGGGAGAAAATGTACAGGCTGTGCCTGGCAAGATGCCATCTGTCCTACCAGCCCAGCTGAGTGGAGGAAAGGGTGGAAGTCAAGACAGGTGCCCACCTGCATTCAACCTTTAGACCTCCACCGGGTGGCTCTGCTTGGTGCTTAGTTCACAGTAACCACTCTTGAGGGTGTCAGGGTGCGGTGACCAGGAGAGCCACCTGTCACCATTCTATTGGCTAGGAGTGCTGCTTATTAGTCTGGAGGTTGCACTCACTGTTGCTCTTACAATCAGCCCCTGGGTGCTTTCATGCACCCAAGGGCACAGGCTTGCAACGTGGATCTTTGGCAGTGGCGTGCATGGGTCACGACAACCGTAAGACCCTGTGCTTCATCTGGAAGCTGGCCTCCCCTCCTTTGCGTCCTGAAGCGCTGTGTGATGTGTAGCAGGGCCCCTGCATGGGTGTCCATGGACTCTACCCACATCGTCCACTGCAGACAGTTCACAGTGGTGACCTTCCAAGCCCTCCCCTTGTTAAATTTTCCACTCCCTCCTGAGACACACCCTCTGTTAAGATGCATTTGTCAAAACACCAGGTCGTCCTCCTTTTCTGTCGAGTGCTGCACCAACAGCGTTCATCTGTGCCGCTCTGAATGAATCCACCGCGTGGAAATGAACTTGCTTTGGAAGCCATGCCCCTGAACTCGAGCAGCAGCCAATGTCCTGTCTCTGGTTGGCCCCTTCAGCAAAGGGGGTATGCACGCCCCCCCTACAGACAGCCTCCTCGGCCCCGTGGTGGGTCCTGAAGACATGGAGATGAAGCGGGCACCGCTGCTGTTCCGAAGAGCTCTGCTATCTGGTGGGGAAGACATATCAAGGTGGATGATTTGCACTTGGTCGGTACTCGGTCTCCCGTAACTAATTCCCAGATGGCCAGTATCGCTGGGCATCTGCCTGACATCAGCTGTAGAAGGCCCAGGCCTGCTTGGGCTTTGTGTTGGTCAAGATGGAGTCACGCGTACCATCTCCCACCAAGACTTAACCTGGCTGCAGCTCCGCCCCTCCTCAGAGGGGAACTTGAAACCATTCCTTCAGGAGTTCCTGGTCAGCCCCAGGGAGTCATCAGCTGAGCGAGACCCCCTGGCCACTCCGGAGACAGTGACTTGGCGTAAAACACCCTCTTTCCTTTTGCAAATGAGCAGGTCTTCGCCTCCTCCTGGCTATAGAAACGCCCCCATTCTGCACAACCCCCGGCATGCACGTCCCCGAGCCACGGGATGCCGCCAGCCTCACAACCTTTTCATAAAGGGAATTAGAACCCGAAAGGAGCTAAGCTGGATTTTGGCTTACAAGTGTTCCACTGCACGTGTGAATGTGCCAAACACTTTCCAGAGAAACGACTTGTTTTATTTTCTTCTAGCTCCCTCTCTCCGCAGGAATTGAGAGCTAGACCAAGACAAATGTTAGACTCTAGGTTCAGCTCAAAACTCTTTCCTCTGATCCCCACGGCGATGCCTTGAGCTACATCTCTAGCACCTCTGGGTCTTCCTCTCAGGGTGAATTCACTCCCTGGTGGATTCCCAGCTTCTTTCCTAGAAAAACTGCTACTTCCTTTCCCTGTTCCAGCAAGCAAAGCTGACCTCCCTCTCCCTCCCAATGCTCACTCCTGCATCTTTGTCTTTCCGCTTTGCCCTTGGATTACTCCAAGATGATGCTGGCGAGACTATCTGCTATTTACAAACAGTTTTCCCAACAAACTGGTCCCCCACTACCACTACCCACTACCAACTACCCACCACCACTGCAGGCTAATGCTTTGAACTTCAAACCATACTTAAAATACGCCCCAGACCCCTCCTGTATCGAGTCCACTTCTTTTCCTGCTCCACCTAAACTAACCAAGCAACAACTCAGCGGTCAGGGGCCTTCAACACATGCCTAGCCACCCCTCTAGAAATCTAGGACACACCATGTGACTCGGGCCCCAGATTCAGTGCCCTGAAGAAACCACCATGCTTGGGACCCGGATTTTGGAGACAGTAGGTGCTTGTCAGGCTGGAAGGACTCTCTTTGCCTCACTGTTAAGATTTGGAGAGCAATCTTAAAAAAGCTGACCCAGGCCTGCCACAGCCCGCACCGTGTTCCATGGGAAAATCAATTGCTCCCTCAAGAGGTAAGAGACGTGAATGGGAAAACCAATAAAATAAAGTAAAATAAAATAAAATAAAAATCGGCAGGAGCTCATGATTTACAGCACTGTCTTTGGCGTAGTAAACCTAATCACACTGGTTACTATTTCACTGCTCCGCCACGCGAGTCCATTAGGACAGTCTAATTTACACTGCAGTGTGATTCATCTGTTTTATTAAGGTTGTTCTTGTATTTATGTTAGGAGGAAAACGGGCCTCCGACTTGATGTTATACAGTCATTCCGAGAAAATGCCACAGGGCCCCGCAGTTAATAAAGCCAGGAACTAGATTACAGCACCCACACTCTTGACATCTGACAAGCTGCCTGTGGAGGCAGGGAGAGTGATGTGGGACCTTATAAAAGCAGACATTAGCAGCGTCATTACAGGCCCATTGCAAGATAATTGTGGATCCCATTTATAGGGGAGTTAGAGGCCCTTTGCATATACTTGATTGGGAATGTGGGCCTTTCCTCTCGCCCCCATCCCCAGGAAAGCCTGCTTCGGGTTAACCTGGATGGCTGGAAAGAGGAAATTACCTCCTCACAGAGCAATGATGGAGTAGAGGTCAGGAGATTGTGTGGGGAGGGCCTGGCACCATTTTAATAAGAGAGAAATTTCCATACAAATCAGCTTGCCAGAGCCAGCATCTCTGTTCTGTGGAGGGAGCTGGCTGGCTCACCTGTGCTGATAACCAGCTGAGGCAGCAGAGAAGCCCACGTCCTCATCGGCCCCACAGCGACTCTCACCAACCAACGAGGTGTCGCCCTATTGCCTGATGATGACGTCTCTCGCCAGCATTTACTGAAGATTTGACTTCCAAGAACTCATAATGTGCACCAGTATATGCTTAAGAAACCTGCTTGACCAGAAGGACTTGAAAGGGAATGTGGTAGAGAATGATGCTCGCTGTAATTCATAAGCTGTGGAAGAGGCAGAACAACAGGGCAGCAAGAAGATACTGAAAAATCACCTGAAAACAGCATTCATCTAAGATTCCCTGCTTCTCTGTCTGGGAGGAAAACTGGGAAAGCTGGCCATCAAAGGGACGTGAACTTGAGTCCTTCCGTTAGAATCCACACGTCATGACAATGTGGCTTGAATCATGCCGGTTATTCCGTAGGTCCTCAATGAAAAATTTATCAGCGTTGAGACCACAGAGGATACATTTAGAATGTAGTAGAAGACTTGCCAACCTGTTAATATTTACAGAGTGAACAACTGAATTTCCCAGCATTGTTTTATACGGTCATCCAACAAGCTGCCGTGATGCCACCCAAGGAAAGAAAGGTTCAGAAAATGTGGCCCCTGCTGAGACCAAAGCCACTTCGATTTCCCTATTATGGAGGGGTCAGGAGAGCCCCCCCCAACTGTGAAACGGTTCAGGTCTGTAACTTGTCTGGGTCTCTGTCTCATTATCTTGAAATAAAAATGGGAGATGATCAGATTGATGCTTTCCCTTCTAAAGCTAAAATTCTCTGCTTAACCCTTCACTGGAAAGTCTGACATTTCAGATTTGGGTCTTTCATACTTTAGGGAGGAAGCTGCATTCTTTCAATCTTCCAAGTGCTTTTAAGAATCCATCCTCTAGCCGGACACGGCGGCGCATGTCTTTAATCCCAGCCTAGGAAGGGAGGCCGAGACTAGGAATCACTTGATTCCGCGGGTTCGAGAGCTGACTGGGGCAAATAGCCCTGGTCTCAAAAAATAGCTGGGTGTGGTGGTGCATGCCTGTAATCCCAGCTACCTGGGAGGGTGAGGCTGGGGATAGCTTGAGTCCATGGTATCCCGGGTAATGTGAGTCTGCGGTTCCCCAGGCAAGACCTAGTCTCAAAAAAAATAATAACAAATACATACATACATACATACATATACATACATACATACATAAAAGAATACACCATATATATATATGGTGTATTCATATATATATATATATCCTTCTCACCATAAACAACAGGTCACAGTTTTATAGCTCCCACTGCCTCAGTATCGCTGCTCGGTTCTGAGACTTGATATCCACTTCCCATGTCATTTCTTGCAGGATTACAGCGACGCTTCTTCCCATTGATTATCTTCCTCTCATCTCGCTCTCGCAATTCATAGTCTACATCTTCTCCAGTTCAGAGGACTCAAGATTTCTTTGCCTAGACTTGACAGTCTGGGCACTGCGTCACCCATTTCTCCTTTGCGAGATTCAACATGTATCTCCTACCTGCCTGCAGGAACACAATCAATAGCTTCTCCGTCTCAGCAGAAACATCTGAAATGATAAAATATCTATTTCATGGGCTTGTAATTAGTAGTCGAGTTAATATCTGAAAGAAGCTTAGCGCAGACCTTGGGCGACCGCTCCGCCTCCTGGTGATGGCTGCTGTGATGACACGGCTGGGACTGGAAGGGGCGATGCTGAGTGAAACAACTCACAAGGAGAAAGACAAATCCCAGATGACCTGCTCATGTCTGAAATACAAAGAGACAAAATAATGGATCAGGCGAAACTCACTGTGGGGGAGGGGTACCTCATTCCATGGGGCAGGATTCCAGGTACTTGTGTGCTGGGGTGCACAGGGGAGCATCTGTCTCAGGTATGTTGAGTTCATGCTCCCCGCATGAAGGAGTTCATGCTCCTCCTCAGGCCCCTCCAGTTGTCCCATCTCATTGGCTCTGTCCAGACAGCTCCTCCCAAAGATCCTCCTCACTGACCCAGCTTCCCGGGGGGCACTGTCTTCTATGCAGAGCTCCTCCCTGTTCTGCCTGCTCCATGAGATGATACTAGCTTATCACTTAGCACCCAGCTTCCGCTCCAGATACACAAGTGAGGCTCATGCTGTTCCTATCGATGCATGGATGGCACAGAGGTGAGCTCGGTGCTGGTCATTCACCCATAGACCCCGGGCACAACCACAGATGACGTGACAACATACAGGCGTGACCGTTGGACGACGATGATGGTGATGCACGTCTTAGAAAAGAGACAGTACGACAGTAAGCCCCCGTCCTTTGGTTCATACACGGAGCAGGAGTCCTGCGCTGCTGTCTCCAGCTGCCCTCTGCACATGGTGGTTTGAGCCCTTCTCAAGCATATTCAGAGAATTTTCACTCTTTCTGCAAGGTGCACCACACGGCTCCTCAATTGGAAGATGAGATTCGGAGCTATTTCTACGTGTCTGTGTGCGCTGTGCTTCTTGTTTTTTGGGAACTGTTTTTGAGGGAGCGTTGGTTTGCATACTGCATGCGCATATTCCTGCACCACCCAGCACAGGAGCACCCTGAATCCTGCCCCACAGGCGGCAGGGCCCCTTCCCCCACAATAGGATTTCTAGGGTTTGTCTTGGTGTAGTTTCATCAGTTCCATTATTTTGTTTCTTTGCATTCCAGAAATGGGTGATGCCATCTGGTATTAGTCTTTCTCCTTCCCTTAACCCCATCACTTCCAGTCCCGCCATGTCACAAGTGGAAAGATGTCACCTCTTTGTTGTGGAACATGGAAGCAGGTAGAGAGATGGAGCTTCAGCTAAGAGGAACACCTCTTACCTCTCTAGCCCCCTCTGGCACACTAAAGGGTGGGCAACAGCACATCTCTCACCTGTCACCCAGCTTCCTAACCTCTTTGGAATGTCCCAAGAGACATAGGACCTATTAGTGATGACTGTTGCCCCCACAAGTATATTCTCCTGTTATCGCACATCCCTGCATCCTCCCTGCTGCATGCCACGTACGCTTTGCTCCTTCCTTATGGCATCATTGTGACATGTCCTTGTTGGGGTCTATAAGGGGCTTCACAGCTTCATTAAAGTGGAACCTGAACATCCTTCCCAGGACCCCAGCTCTGTGGGCTGGCCTCACAGATGGCTGTCAGTCTCTTCCGTCTCATTTTTTTCTTCATTCCACACATGACTCCTAGCATGTAGATGCCACAGTTCCTTATCTACTGATTTGTCATTGGGCACTGAAGTTGTTTGCACAGCAGATCAGCTATCCTATCAAACTACTTCTTTTGCTTTCTTTGGGTAAATGCCACAATGTGAGATGACTGGATCATGTGGTAGATTTTTTTTTTTTTGATACTTAACAAAACCTCCATACTTTTCTCCTTAAGGGCTGGGCCAGTCTCCCATCCACCAACAGCGTATGAGGTTGTTTATTGTTCGTTTGTTTTTTTTTTCTCTACACCCTTGCCAGCAATCGATCCTGGTTTTAGACATGGGCCATTCTCGCAGGTGTGGGATGGGATCTAATTCTGGCATTGATTTGCATCTCCTGATGATAGTGATGATGAGGAGCACTTTTTCATGTTCTTGTTGGCCATTTGTATGGCTTTGTTTGGAGATGTGTCTGTTTATCTCTTTTGACTTTTTTTTTGATTGGTGTCTGTTTTCTTATTATGAGCTGTAGGAGTTCTTTGTAGGTCTTGGATATTATCCCCTTGACCCATATATGACATATGTGCATTTTTCCCTATTAGGTAGATGTCTTCTCATTTTCTGTGCAGACACTTTTCATTTGATGTAGTTGAACTTGTTTATTTTTGCCTTTATTTCCCTTTCTGTTGCATTTGAATCCCCAAAAAATAACTAAAGTCAATGTGGAATGCTCTTCCTGTTTCCTTCCATGTATTTTATGATTTCAGAGGTCTTAACTGTAAGTCTTCCATTCATTTTGAACAAACTTCTGTACATTGTGTGAAAGAGTCCAGTTTCTTTTCTTTTCTTTTCTTTTCTTTTCTTTTCTTTCTTTCCTTCTTTTTGCTCATGGTTGTCATGTTTAACAAACACCAATTGTTGGAAATATTGTCCTTTCTTCAGTAAAAGTTCTTGGCTCCTTTGCCATATAGTTACTGTCCATACGAGTGTGAGTTTATTTTTGGGGTATCTATTCAGTTCCCTTGACTATCTCTCTACTTTTAGTTAGCTACCATACTATTTTGATACTATAGATTTGTAGTCTAGTTTTAAGTCTGAGATGCCATGTTTCCATTCCTCTCATTTCTAGTCTAATATTATATTTTATACATACCCACTAGTGTGCCTGGAATAATGTGAAGTGTAATTTTTATACCTAACTTTGGGTAACTGACAAGTATGAAAATCCTTGGTTCTCATGCTTCTCCAAATTGTATGCCTCCTATGTTCTTTGTGTGTATTATGCTAACAGCACACATTCTATGTGCTATTTTGGAAACTAGTAACAGGGTTTCCTCCTCATAAAACCTTTACTTAAGGAATTTGAAGTGTGAGAGAAAGAAATAAGTCAACTTTAATGTGTTTGTACAAAGGGTTGTTCACTAGGTTGTGGTCTTGGGAATGAGATTGCTCCATTTATAACTGTGTAGTTAGTATCATTAAGAGATTATGCCCCTGTCTGATGATGGGCATTCACGTGGGTTCCATGACTTGGCTACCATGAACAACGTCGCTGTGAACATATAATCTCATATTAGTGATTTTATATCCTTTATAAAAATACCTAGGATAAATCAGACTGTATTTCCATTAGTATGTGCTTGATGACCACATGTCATTTTCCACAGAGGCAGCTCCACGACACCTTCCCATAGCGATGAAACATTCGTAAAGAAATTGTGGAATTTACTGTCAATGTGACACCACTCATCTATTTAGATGAGATAGTGCTTTTTGGAAAAAAAGTGACTGGATCTTCAGGTGATTGGACTAAGTGAAATAAGTCAGAAAGTGAATGACAGTTACCAGATAAGTCTCACCCACAAAATATAAATAAAGGGGGAAAAGCTGGCAAAACACAACAAAACAACTCTTAAAAAAACACAACAAAATAATTCTTAGACTGTGAAAAATAGAAAGGTAACAAGAGGGCGTGGAGGAGAGGACAGGCCCGGATAATTAGCAACATCAGATATCGTCTTAAAGGTTGAAGGAGGGTGAGTGAGGCAAGTGTACCTTGGGAGGTGTGAAGGTGTAATTCCAAAACTACATAGGTTTGTAAAGGACTGGCACATCCGTGACATTTGAGGGGAAATCAGTAAGGGGATAACACATAATATACAGATGATCAGTAACACCTGATGCTGATGAAATGCTTACCACGTGAAATTCAAAAACTGATATGGGATATGGTGAGCAGGAACTGCTTTGGGGATCTCAGGAGTTCAGTTCTCTTGTGAATGCTGTCACTCTCCAAATAGCTCCTGCTCTGGCAAGACTTCATGCACTTGAAAATGGGTGTCCTTACACAAAAGACAGGGACTTGGGCTACATAAAATGTCAAGTCCTTCCCCATTATAATAGTCTAGAATTGTCTGCTGTATAATGCAGAGACGTCATTTTAAAATGATCAAATGGCAAACATCAATGAGAGGAACGTTTTTAGATTTGACAAATCACGTAACACTTCCACATTTGTAAGGAGAACATGGAGCTTACGTTTCGGAAGGTGTGAGTTCAAACCAGTGGCACGATGATGTGTTCTTCGAGGCAGAGTGCCCCTCCTGGGATTCCCAGCTTGGCACCACATCTAAGTCTAATTAAATCCCTTTGTGTGAGCCTTAAATGTACTTAATTAAAACAGGTAGACTTGGAATGATTAATTCCAAAAGTAAGTAGGTTAAAGTGCAGCCTCATTTCTTCTGCTAATTAGTTGAAGCATGATCTTCCTTGCTGAGAGGCCAGAAATGGAAGAGGCATTTCTTTACTTCAAATCAGGTTTCAAATGTCTTTTCACAGCATTTGGCTTTGGAATTTTAGTTCTAGAAGATCTGAATGTTGAGGATTATATTTCCTCATTTTATACTTTATTAAACCCAAAACAGGGCTCACGGAGATCTACAGGCGCTAAAGTAACCAACGGTCAACACATCTCCACACAAGGTCCACAAATTCAGCCACATGATCACTTCATGATTCTTTCATCACTCTTGAGAGACTGGATTAACTTCATCTCTTGTGATTAGTTTCAGAACTGTGATTTCCCATTAAATATGTGGTTCTTTGAATTATTCAATTTTGAACTGACGTATCAAGTACCCCAGTACTACAACAGCATCCTTATGCTGTAGGAATGCTCCTATCGAAGTTTGGGTGAATGACCTGATCAGCACGGCTAACGGTGATGGCCTGCTATGACATTTGGGAAAGACTCCTCTCCCAGACAATATATATGACAAACAATCTGTATGTAGGTTATAAAAAGCCTGTGCAAGTCAGTGATGAAATTAAAGTAAACACACCAGAACTTGCTTTCACTCTCTCTTTACCACCTGACAACAAGGAAGAAATAATTCAATTAGGAGTCACATCAAAAATAATTCAATACCTGGGAATACATGTAAACAAAGAAGTGGAAGACCTATGTATGGAAATCTATAGGTGTTAAAATAAATTGAAGAAAGAAAGTTATACTGTGCTCATGGATTGAAGGAATTAGCATGTTTAAAATGGCTATATAGCCTAAAACAATATATAAACTTTATGCAATCCATATCAAAATTCCAATGGCATTCTTCACCAAAAAAAGAGAACAAAAAGTCATGAAATTTATCTGGAGTCATAAAATACCCCAATAGCAAAATACAATCCTGAGCAGAAGGGAACAAAACTAGAGGTATCGTGTTTTCCAACTTCAAACTATATTACAAAGTACAAATAATTAGAGCAGCATCGTAGTGGTATGAAAACAAGCACAGAGAATAATGAAACAGAATTGAAAGTCAAAACTACATATACATGGACAGTTCATGATAAAGAAGCAATGAATACATAATAAAGCAAGAAAAGGTTCTTCAAAAAATGCTCTTGGGGATACTGGACAGTCAGATGCATGAGACCAACCAGTATCTAATGCCATGCACACAAAAAAATGGATTAAAAGTAGAATAAGTACTTGTATGAAAGAGCTGAAACCACGAAATAAGTAGAAGAAAACATAAGCGATGTGCTCCTTGATTGACCTACGAGCGAAACAAAAGCAAAAACAAACCAATAAATTTCAAACAAAATGCTTCTGCCTAGCAAAAGAAACATGCTAAGATAACCTGCTGGATGGGAAAAAATGTGCACATGGTATGTCTGAGAAGGGTTTAACATGCAAATAAACCATGATCTCATAAACTCAAAAGCAAAAGAAACAACCCAATTTGTAAAGTGGGCAGATGATCTAAATAGACCTCTCCAAAGATGGCCAACAGGCGCATGGATAGATGCCCATCACCTTTTATCTTTGGGGAAATGCAAATCAATACAATTTAAGTATCACAGTGCATGGTGAGGATCGCTATCATCCAAAAGACAAGAAAGAACAACTGTCAAAAAGGATGTGGGGAGAAAGGAACTCTGGCACAGGGTGAATGGAATGTAAATTATAGAAAGCAGCATGAAGATTCCTTTGAAAAATAAAAATAGTTATTTGGCATGTTCCAATTATTTCATTTCTGGCAATTTGCCACAAAATTACAAAATGACTTTCAAAGACATATATGCACCACCCACCCACCCACCCAGTGTTGACTGTGGTAATACTTTTCATAGTCATGATTTGGAAATAATCCGTAGGTCTATTGTCATAGGAATGAGTTAAGAAATGGTGTGGTGAGTATGCACGATGAAATACTATTCAACTATCAAAATATTTAAAAAGTAGGAAAGGTGAATCATGCCATTTAAAATATGGACAGACCTAGAAGATATTATGTTGAGTGAAGTAAGTCAGATGGAGATATATATATATGTAATGAACAAAATTATATAGATATATATATAACAATTGGCTATATTAAATTAATAAATCAAATTTTTAGATTACAAGAACAATTAGTGGTTCTCAGAGAAAAAGGGTGGTGGCGAATGGGTGAAAGAGACGGTGAAAGAAGGGTTGGCTTTATGCTAAAGGATACAGTTGGATCTTTAGCGGGAAGCTGAAAGCATACACATGTTGATTTTTAATGAACAGAAATGTATATAATGTTTTGGTGCTTGGCAACGGTACTTAAATTTTTATAGGAAGAAAGATAAGGTCCATAAAAGTTCCCTATAGAGAGAGAACTTTCCTCCTGAAAAGGACGATGCCATAGTCTCTTGGTAATATTCTTTGAATTAGTATAATGATATTTTCTAAGTGGAACATTAATTCCATCTTTCGATGCTTTTCCAGTGAAGGAGAATAGCAGCCATCAGAGGTCAGTGGTGCTGAACCACAATGAACTTCTTATCTCCCCTTGTTCATCTGAGATTCCCAGAAGTTATGATAAGCTCCTGAGGTTCCCCTGCACTAACCAGTGATCCTTCTGCTATCAGGTTTGTTATCTGAATACTCCCATGCTTTTTCTGAGATACAATTTCTTTTTCTACCTAGAGTCCTAATTACTGAGCTCTTAATTTTAGAAGCAATAAGACTGTATTAACACCCAGGTGAGCATCCTAAACCCTTGTCTCAGTCTCACCACCTAGCTCAGCACACCTGTACTAAGTTAGCATATTGAGAATGCTCGACAAACACTAGTCTGATTATATATATTCTTGATGTCTTGTTTTCTCTTGATTTCACGTAGAAATAGAGACTGGGACATCGAAGTTGGCATTCTTATCTCCATGAAAGTTACGAGGATATTGATGAGAATAATTTATTGAATCAATAGTGGATGCCTCACTCCCCTACTTTTCCTCTTCCCTCTTCAGTTCTTTCCATCCATTCTTTTAATGATCTTGTCAAACGTGGGGATTTGAGGGCCCCTTTTCTTTCATCTGACATCAGGAGGGTAGCACTTCCCAGCAGAAATGTGCAGCCCAGCTCTCTGTAGCTTTCATCTGTCCACGGGAGTGAAGACATCCAGGAGGTATGAGTGCCTAGGGTGGGTACTAGTAGTTTTACTAAATGTAGATACTAGATCATGAATTAGAACCTATCAATGGACCACAGCAGCTCAATGTCAACTCCAAAGACTTCTCAAAGATCTCTCAAAACAAGCCAACAACCAAACAGAAGTACACAACTGGGGGGGAGGGACAGTCAGGGAGGGAAGGTGGTGGGCAAACCCTGGGGATTACAAAGATGTGAAATTTATATACAAATAATTTTAATATTAAAAATTATTTTAAATGAGAAAAAAAAAAGATCTCCTCCTATTAGTTCCATTAAGTGAGGATGATAACTTCACTTCTTGAAGTGTAGATTTCTCTACAATTCTCTACAACTTTCAGTTCCTGTCACATCTAAATCAACCCTCTGGAGTTCTGGAGTGGCACCTTCTGAACTTGTTTCCTCCCTACTGATAGTGATGTTTGTCTGACAGGCTGGCAGTGAGGCTGGCATGTGGCAAGGATGGGAGCATGTAGCATTAGGAGTTAAAGGTTTGGGTTTAGACGCCACTTTACATCCAACCATTTATTTTATTTGGGGGAGGGGGAAGGGATTTCAAGGCATCATACAGCTACCTGAATTTCCTATTTCTTAACAAGTAGAAATATAGCTATAAATGCATGCTTAAGAAATTTGAGAAAAAGTGAAGAAGATAAACACAACAAATGCATAATAATGAAAAGCTCAAAGGCCATTAGAATGAAGAGGTAAGGCAGCAGCTAGGAGATGGTATTGCAACGTGTACAACATAGATATGTAATGCCAGCATCCTTACTATGAAAAAGAACGTGCACAACTGTCTTATAAAAACACAACTAACTTAAACATGGGCAACAAAGATATCAGACATTTCATAAAATAAACCTATTCTTTACTCTCAGAGGCTGGCTGAAATTTGGACAGTTTGGCTCCCTACGATGTTGGTGAGGCCATGGATACACTGGACTGGACATATGATAACTGGTAATCTAGAAGTGACAGGACACTCATAGATTGCATGTTTATGCATAGTCGCACCGTTGTAATTAATACATAATTAAAAATACACAGCATAATTAAATATACAATTCAATATAAGCATCTCCCATAAACCTACCTTTATTCCCATTGTCAGTCTATACCTAGAAGACATGAAATCATTTATTATCAAAAGATCTGCCCTGGTATGATTTGTAGCCTCTTTGTGCATAACTCCCGTAGTTGGAATCAACCACAAAACTCACTAAATGTGGATGGCCAAATTGTGGTAAAAGTAAACATTACATAGCATTCAACGAGAACAAAAAGCGAAGGTAAATGACATACGGATACTGAGGTGATAAGGATGCATTTTCAACAACTGGCCAATGGGTCGCCATGCAATGCTTGCTGGATGATGTTAGCTACAGGAAACACAAAACCGGAGAGCATCAAACTATGTTAACAAAAAGCATCAAACTATGTTGGCAGATGCAAGAGCTATGGATTTTATCAGATTTCAAACTGACCGCTGACCACTAGGGAACTATAAGGAGGATAGCAATAATCTACACATCACCCAAGGTGTTGGTACCATGAGCGGAAACATGTGTTAAAACCTCCTGCAGCTGTATCCTGAAAAACTTTTCATTTAATGTAAATTTTGCCTCAATCATAAGATGAATGCTAGTGTAGACCTGAGTTCCAAGTACCTCATTATCCACAAAGACAGAGATCCTCTCAATGAAACACCCACCTTAGGGCAAAACATGGATGACTCTGTGAGGAAGTAACCCCTAGTCATGAAAAAGAAGATCATTTCATTGAGTCCTGATGTTTGCTGGAACTGAAGAAAGCATCGGAAAGCTGTGGTGCATTTACAGGATGCAATATTTTTCAGCGATCAAAAAGACAAATCTGATACATGTGTGATAACATGGATGGCCCTGGAAGGAATCATGCTAGTGTGGTGGAAATAAGCCAGGAAGAAAAAGCAACATACTGGATGGTCTCACCTATATGTAGGGTAGAGGGAAAGTGAACAAACTGAAGTTTGCTGGGAAGTTGCAAAAAGAATTTGCAACATATAATGAGTAAAGAGGAGCGTTCTGGGCAGAGGCGAAGTTCCCGAACTGGGAGAAGGCATCTGTGTCTGAGTGGTGAGCAGGTCCCTGGAGCAGTGGACAGCAGGTGTGTGTCCCGGGAGACACAGGGCAGTGATCAGCATCACTCACTTGAAACAGAGGAGACAGATTCAGTCTGGTGGTTCAGGGGGCCTTTGTAGCCACATTAGAGGGAACTGACCCTTTGGTCAATACTCATGGTCATCAGAATAAGAGGTGCCACATCGTCCAGCCTGGAAGCAAGCCTGTCACGTCTGGACTCCAAAGCAAGGGTCACACGAAAGCTTGGTGACTCTGGGAACAGAAGCCTACGTGGTCTGGAGAGAATGTGCTCCTAGAGGTTCTAACTCTTCCCTGAAATCCACCTTCGAGCCGATTAACTTCCTGGTCAGAGATGAAGAAGAGCAGACGTGGAGTCTGAGCGTCTCACCCCCTCACTCCACTGGGAGGCTGGACTCCCGCCTCAGTCACAGCACGCTGCCCCAGGTCACCTTGGTATCCTCCTCACGATGTGCTCAGGCAGCTGCTTCTTAGCGACCGGAGCCCCCCTGAGAGAAAGGGATGACAGCAGCAAGCAAAATAATAACGTGACGACACTAGACTCAATGACCCCCCCCCAAAAAAAAAACGGTGTGATTATTGAGGTATCTGCTCGCAACCCATTGGGTGCTAAGACGGAAGACTCATCCTCCAGAGAGAACGCCTCAGCCCCCCAGTCATGGCTCGAATATTCCAAACCTAACCATGGAGCCTCGGGATAATTTCGGTTGCTCAAGACTGTACACTTAGTGCCTCGGCTGGCACAGGACAGCAAGTGCTCAGGAGCCCATGTCAGTGCTTTAAACCCTGTCCCTGGAGGAAACGAAATTAGTTTTAGGTCTCCAGAAAGTTTGAAAGAAAGGACAGAGCATTCTCCCTCTATGCCACGCCTGCGCCCCCTTCTGCTAACACAAGCAACCAGCTGATGCCAACGCGTGTGTATCAACACACTCCGCCTTGACCCTGATTACATTCAGCCAGGCCAGCCCTCAGTTGAGGAAACCACGTCTAGATCTGTGCTCCACTCAGCTTCTTCCCCTCAGATGGTTTCCGTGGCCCTGGCAGGTGTAAATGTTGGCCAAGGACACCGTAGAAAGTCTCTGTACTGGGGTTTGTGACACATTTTTCTCGTGATTAGACTGAAGTTACACATTTTTGAGACAGTTATCAAGCAGGTTGAGAGCCATTGCCATCACGTCACATCTCAGGTGCACCTTGGTGTCAGGACTGGGCTGTTGACACTAATGTGGTGGCCCGGGGGGGGGAGGGCTCCCTTGCAGTGTCCCTGTGTCATGGGCAAGTCACCCAGAGTGACTTAAGCTTGACAGCCCAATGGTTTCCAGCACCACAGGATGTGCTGATCCGCCTTCACATCCACCAGCTCACCCTATCCCTGAGCATGGTTGTCCAGGGAGCTGAAGTGCCTGCTTGTGGACTCTTCCATGTGCAATGGTGGCGCCGTGCTAAACTTCACTTTCTTTCACTAATGGAGGCTTCTTCCTGCTGACAGACTCATCTAAAACATGCCACAGAGAGGCCGTTGACATCTTCAGTCAGCTGGGACCCTGGGAACTGAGAGGGAACATCCTGTCTCTGCCTCAGGACAAACGTGGCTCACTGCTTTACCTGCAGTAGCGCTTGGTCGTATCAAACATGCGTCTTTTACAGTGTCATATTGGAGGCTGGTGAGCCAATATGAATGGCCTTTCGGTGCCTTAGAGGAGATGATTTGAGCATCGAATACAAGCGCACAAGGACATTTGTTGACTAAGCCACCTCCAAATAGCAGCTGCCCCATTGAATCATGCTGGGATAAGGGAAACTGGGTCAATGTTGAAAGTTGCTGCTGCACCACAAACATTGTCCTAAAACCTGCAAAGAGAAAAACAAAGGATCGTTTTAACATAGTAGAGAGTGACATGGGGAATGGACAGAGTGGCTGTAAAGATCAGCTTCCCTGGCACACGTGATGGCAGACATGGGATTCAATACATATAATTTTTTAATCATGCGCATTGTTGAAATGTTCCATTATAAAGATGGGAGGGAGAAGTTGTGAGGTTGTGGGGTCAGTGCAGTGTTATGCTCACCGAGGATTATTAAGGAGTAAAGCGACACTGAAAGTTCAATATTGAAAGAACTAAGCAAAGCTACTTGGGGTGCATGCAACCATGTGTAGCTCAACCAAGGACCAAAAAACACACCTGGCAGGAGAAATCAAGGAAGGAAGGAGGAAGAGAGAAAGGAAGGGAAACTTAAAAATTACAAATATACGTGCACTGGTTAAGAAAAGAATGCTAAGATAACAGGCAAGTAAGGGGCTAAACACAACATGACAATTTGCTTTAAGACAAATTCTTACATTTTAGAGCAGAGGTTCTTGTAATGAGATCTGACTCTATTCTGAATGTCAATGGCAACTCTACAGCTCAAATAGGGTCCTTCAGAGACCCGCCATCTTATCTTTCAAGCATGGCGAGTAAGCATCTTCCAACCCCCTGGAGTTGTAGTTCAAGTTAGACACTTTACTCTTGTAAAAAGACCCACTTTAGACCTACTTTTGCTAACAAAAGGCATCTGGGGAGAGGCTTTGCTTTTACAACAAAAGGCAAAAGAACAAATCAGCATTTAACTCCGGTTTTGCTCCATCCCCCCCTCGGAGACAGCTGCACCCTGAGGAACTCCTGGCTGTACCAAGTTCCTTCCATGACAACTATTTGCCACACCTGCACACTTATCCCATCATTCCTTTCCTTGACTGTACATCTCTGAGGTTGTAGGTTTTACATGTTGTCATGAGTTCATAGGTTTATCTTTGGGTACGCAAGCACTCAGACATGTTTCTTCATACATGAATGGCAACTGCTTCTTTAATGTCACTTTTACACATAGGAAAGTTCTCCTAAGAGCACAATGCTTTCAGAGAGCGGAGTAAACCTGCAGATGTGAAAAGCAACAAAACAAAACAAAGACAGGCATTTAGGAGCCTCAGTGATGAGGCAGGTCATCTTGCATATGTCTACATGCCATTTGCTTTGCTTGTGTATAAACTTTCCCTTCAAATATTTTCCAGTTTTCGTGAGTTATCTCTTTATTGTAAAACTGTAAGATTTTTTTCTATATTCTAGGTACAAGCCCTTGATCAAATGTAAGTGTTTTAAACAATTTCTCATTGGTGGCTTGCCATTACATTTCACTAACATTTTTGATAGGACTGGAAATTTCAGTTTTAATAAAGCTCAATGCATTCTTGGTTTCTTTCTATGTATTGTATTCTATATTCCATCTATAGAAATATTGAATACAAATGTAATGCAAAGATATTGTCCTAAGCTTTCCTACAAAAATTTTATTATAAGTTTAACTCTCATGCAAACATGACTGAAACTAGTTGAATTTTAATGACTTGAAAATAAATGGCCACTGGATTTGTGGAATAGTCATGAGGAAGGAATTTAATATTTTGAGAGAGAGTCTCTTCATGGCTAAATCCAAGATTTTAATATCATCCACACTTGCAATGAAGCATTCTTAGGAAACCCAAGACTTTATAGAAGATGCATGTTTTAGTGTATTGACTATAAATGGATACTACTATGATAAGAGATATAAAATCCAGAATGTACTACTGACTAGAGCATAGCACCATTTCTCCCCTGTGCCATCGCTGTTTTCTGGATTTACTGTATATTTCCCACATCCTTTACTCTTTGATTCTTTTGTAAACAAGTAAAGAGTATGAGATCAAAAGCATTTGAACCACAAGCAGGTTTTTCTCTGGACTTCACCACCATGACCTTTGCAGCCAAGACCCCAGTAGGTGCTGGGTCTGAGGCTCTACTTCATGGTGCTCCAGAACCAAATACAAGAGACTAAGTGACATTTCACTTAGAGTAACAGAAATAAAGACAATCGCTAATGATTCTTAATGGTGATTTTATTGTTCAAAAATAAAAGAAAAAGGTGTTGTTGCTAAGGAGTGAGGAATAAAGCAAGATGTTACAGCCTGTGCTTTGTGACACCTTTCTACTCCAGGATTTCCACTAATTCTTAAACTCTTCCAACTCCAATTCTTTGGAAGCTGAAGCTTCAGCCACTATAGTACTTTTTCTCATTTTGTAGGCAAATTTCACTTGTTTTATAAACTCAATCAAGAGTTTATAAAGCAGACCGTATCAAGAAAATGAAATTCTTCTCCGAATTCTTCCTATGACTTTGTGCTTCTCACTCGCCTTTTTAAAGTTATTTCTGTAAACATCAGAATTACCTTCCTAAGCATTTGCTATGGGAAGCTGCAGATTTACTATCCCCCACACCCGGCTGGGCACAGCTCCAGGTTGCCTTTCAGATGCTCTAGCCCCTCAGCTGGATCTCAAAGGCTGGGTAAGTTGAGGACACTAAAGTAGGTGACATCCAGTTTCCAAAGATTTCACCTGGTATTTCACTGAAAATAGAAAAGAGGCCTCTTCTTTCACTCCATTTATGATTAATTAAAACGCAGCACAACGCTCTTTGTTGAATTTCTTCTCACCCCTCAATAAAGCCAGTTCTGCCATCAGCTCGATGAAATCGGGGCTTCATTGGACCACACTCCAATGGAAACGTGTCCCCAGTAATCATAACTCTAGCTTCTTGGCTGACTCCCTAATTATTACAACCAACTGAGCCCTCTATCTCCTCTTTTTATGTTCCACCCCATTAGGAAAAGAGATCATATTTTCCGAACTGATGGAATTAAACTCACCCATATTTTCCCAGTCATCATAATTTTTACAAAGAGCTCATCTAATCAATTTTTGGCAAGAGACCGACACTACTACTGGATAGTACCATTAAGATGGAATGGCGATGCTACGGAATTAGAGAAGCTTAAATTAGGTAGATGAAAATTTAGTTTGGCTTTTATTGTTCTCATTCTTCTAACCCTTAAATACATGTTTTGCAAGGCTGGTCATTTAACTCCTATCAATATTTCTCTCTGGGCAGAAAAGAGATCTGTTTCTCCAGGCTTTAGTGAAGATGAATATTACATTGGAAACTTCATCTCTAAGCCTAATGGCAGATTGTCAAAGGATGTGATAACAGCCAACTAACCTATCCTACTGAATGGAATTCTAATTGCAGTAGTTAAACACTTGCCACCCATCTCAGTGATATATGTCTGATGTTAAAATGACCTGGACATAATCAGGGTGACTTCTTCTACCCCCCCATTTCTTCTGGTAAACATGGATCGGGTAGATAGTATGCATCAGTACCTAATAAGTGTTACAGCACTTACAGAAGTGCATCTGATTCAGTATCTAAACATAAAAGGTCTACCCCTGTAAAGAGAGAGGGCTATGTGTTAAGAGTCATGTGTAGTAGTCCGGGCATAGTGGCTCGTGCCTATGAAGCTTCAGCCTATGAAGCGGCCAGGGCTAGGGATTGCGGTCGAGTCCTGCCTGGGGCCCGTAGCAAGACCTAGTTCCAAAAAAATAGCTGGGCGTGGTGGTGTGTACCTGTCATCCCAGCTACCTGAGAAGCTGAGGCTGGGGATTGCTTGAGTCCATTGTACCCCGGGCAATGAGAGCCTGAAGTTCCACGGGCAAAAATAGCGAGACCCAGTCTCAAAAAAAAAAAAAGGCATGTGTAGAATGAAGAAGAAATTGAGATGGAAGAGATGGATAGCGATCTGTGAGGCCAGTCCACAAAACAGGGATCCTGGGAAGCTTGTCCAGGTCCAACATTAATGAAGTTGTGAAGCCCCTTATAGACCCCGGCCAGGAAATGTCACAATGATATCATGAGGAAGGAGTGAAGCATACATGACTTGCAGCAGGGAGGATGTGGGGATGCACGATAACAGGTGGATTTACCTGTGGGGGCAACGGTCATCACTAATAGGTCCTATGTCTCTTGGGACCTTCCAAAGAGGTTAGGAAGCTGGGTTCCAGATGAGAGACATGCTGTTGTCCACCCTCTAGTGTGCCAGAGGGGCCTAGAGAGATAGATGTTCCTCTTATCCGAAGCTCCATCTCTACCTGCTTCCATCATTCCATAGCTACGTACAGCACCACCAGTTTCCATGTCAACATACATCACATCCAGAGAGCAATGGCTCGGAATAGCTTTGGTGGACACTATCAACTCAGACCCATGTCTAGGCATCACCCATCTGAAAGGGATGACTCTAAAAGTCCACAAAAACCAATGATCACCCTAGAAACCGGTACCCAGATTTCTTGCTCCAATTCTGGTACATGATTCGGGGAAGGGCTGGCTGTGGGATTTGCATGTCATTTGTCCGGAGGGCGCACTAGGGAACTAAGATGGGCAATCTGAGGAATATTATGTATAGGAAAAATCAAGTGCAGAAGCCAGATCATTTAACAAAAGGGTTATAAGCTCCGGGAAGCTGGAAGGCTTGTCCTAGCATGAGGAAGTAAGAATGTACCAAGGAAAGCAGTAAAGAGAAACAGATTTATTAAAATTATCATGTAGGTTTATCTTGTAGAGTGAGGTGGTCAGTGAAAATGGAGAACACAGCATCCCGCAGGCATATGAAGCAAGGGAACAACCTGGATGATTCTAGATGACTCTAAGGATGTGTTTAGAAATTAAAGTCTGCATGTTAGGAAGAACTTGAGAAGCTGAACCCCTCGCAACACTAGGAATTGTGGCCCTACTTCTGAAAGACCCCTGTGGTCTGTGCTCAGCGTTGCAAGAGGAGAGCAGGGAGCAGCCAGGTGCTGTGGATCTGATAAAACGCGGTAGGCATTTTGGTCTTAGAATAAGGTCAAGGTGAAGCTATTGTTTATGCCAATGTGGTTGTGATGGTGCAGTTTTCTTTGTGATTTTGAAATCTCACATTATAAGTCAAGAACCAGGATATAAGATTAGAATTAATTAGACCCCTGCTTTGAGAAAACAACACATCTTGTGGCAAGAACCAGGGCTCCTGATGGTTATCTTGTGGAATTTAGTTAAATCACTCATAATAACGATGTATCACTATTTTGCATTTATATTCTTTTGTGATTTGCCAATTAGCAGCAATTAAGATGTACCAAGTCAGAAACGAAGAAAGAATTCTCCATCTCTCTCTCCCAATCAGCTCAACTCAGACCTAGCATTTAGTCCATCAGTCTCCCTGAATCCGTTGCTGACACACAACCAAGCTCCTAGCATCTCTTTTCTGCATTCTCGGAGTCTACTGAGCCTTTGAAGTTCATCGTGTACACTTTACCCAGAATAACAGGAGTAAAACATAATCTACATCGAGCAAATCCTCAGTATGAAGATCTCTAACAGAGATGCAGTAAGTCACAGAAGAGAAGTTCTTGAGCTACAGCCTTGGACCATACAGTCCTTCCTTTCTGCAACATTTTCCTCCAGTTTTGTTGCAAATGACAAGTCTCAGCAGCAGCGCGCATGTCACCACCTGTCACCAAGGTGGTCTTGAGCTTTATCAGTATGTCTGCTACAGGTGGGAAAAAATCTCAGCAGGTCAGGGCCCTAGATTCCAGGGACAAGCGTGTTGAGACAACCTCGGGTCAAATACCTGCTCTATTCCTGCTGTCCACATGCAGAACTGTGGCCATTCACCTAGCAGCCAGCACCACACGGGGGCATGTCATGGACCTGGGTGCCCCATGTAGAGTCCATGCTGAACACACCACCTTATGGCTACAACGCCCTGGCCATCTGCTCACCTCTGCTTCCACAGCTCCATGACAGCTACCTGATGTTTCCTCTTCCTGTGAACACTGATTGATCTCCTCAAACTTAATTTCCCCCTTCTCGTAGGGTAAGCAGCCATACCTTCCCCGGCTAATCTGACTCGAGTCCTGTAATATAAGCTGGAGGCTATCTGGAGTGACTGAGGTAAACCCGAGGTCCTTCAAACCTTCAAACCTTCAGTTGGGGTTTCATACACAGATGGTGCATTTGAGCCCTAGTGACCAGAGTCAGAAGTTCACCCATACTGGCTTTCTGCTTTAGCTCCATATCTTGGGTCCAGTTTTCTCTCTGCCATCTCATTATTTGGAGTCCTGAACTTAATCCAGGCTGCCCACTCTGGTGACCTGGTTAAGTACTGTTGAACCGCTACAGGTAGATTCTTGGAGCCTGGCTCAACTGGAAAAAGACCAGGGAACTCTATCTTCATCAGTGGCCTCATTTACCATAAGAGCATTGCCTGGAAAGCTCTATCTCCACGACCCATCCCATCTGTCAGGTCCCCGAGAGAGTTGCTCTCACTGAACCCGGTAGAGATTTAGCAGATACCTGTCTGGGAGCCGTTAGCAACTCCAAGACATGAATTGCTTTTACGTTCCCACATTTCGCTGATACTTACAATAACCCTCTGCTGGAGCCAAGCAAATGATATCTCTTTCTTTTAGATAAGAAAATGGCTTCTGCAAAATTGAGAGACCAGATGAACGTAGCATGGCAAGGAAGAGATATAGGAAATTGGAAATATTGGAAAAAATCCTAATCAAGTGCTGATTTCTTTGCAAATCATGTCTTGATTACTTCCACTGTTTCTGCATGAATTCTTCTGTAAGTACCTGTCTGATTGGCCATGTCAGGCGTTCACGTCTGAAGATGACAAAACCCACATAACTTTTGCTTTATCGCCCACCAACTGCCTATACGAGCAATATCTGCATTTTTCCTCAACACAAGTTTTGTCGAGTTTGCACCGAAAGCACATTTTTATAAAGTGCTATGAAAATCAGAAATAGGTCAAAAAGAAAAAGACAGAAACCATGGGATCTCACCTGTAGATGGGACATGGGAATAGCAAACAAAAAAACCAAAAAAAATAAGCTGACAGTGGAGCTGGGGTAGGCTGTTAGGGGTGGGGTAGGGGGAGGGAGAAATTGGGGAAGGGAGGAGTGAAGGAGCACAGGAAGATCGAGAGGACTCCCAGGGAGTGGGGTGGATGGAGAACCCCGGGGAATGTAATGATGTAAAATCTAGACATGTACATATATGCATGAATATGTAAACAGCAAACAGATTAATTCAAAAATCGCGCTGACATCCAGCCTAAATCGAACAATATTTCAGACCAATACCTGCTTGTGAGCGAAGTCGATTCCCCCTTCCCCACCTTCACTTTTCTCCACCTTACCTGGGGAACTTCTCTGTCAGCTATTTCGGGAGCTATTCTAGAAATTCAGGTCTCTGTGTCAATGCTATCGACCTGCTGTTTGGTTCCCAGAATCTGATGCTCGCATGGAGACGTGAGAAGCCCAGCCCTAGAAGGCCATTGTTTCCCGGTACCCGGTCAACTGTTCAGAGAACAGCAGGAAACGAGCCATTCATATTTTATGGCCTCCACCAAGTGCAGCCATACAAGATGACATGCCCGAGCGACACATTGACAGTTTATATGGGGACAGCATTAGACTGTCTTAATATTGCATGGTCAGCGCCGGCCAGAAATACCAGTACTAGAGCACAAATCCGGGTTGTCAGGCTTTGGGCTGCAATCCGCTCACCCCCCAGGCTGCCCCAAGGGCAAACTTCTATTTTTTGTTAACTTTTTCCATTGAAGATGAGTTCAAACATCGCTCACATCCAGTGGCTGTCGGAGACAGCGTGATGTGTTTGCAGGAAGGACCATTTTGCTGGGAGAACAGAACCTTCTGACCTTGAGACTGATCTTGCCAGTCCTTCCGTTGAACACCCACCCTGGGAGTTTTGGGTCCTGATTGTGCCCCAAAAGGAGACAAACAATATCTCCTCTGAAGTTCATTGTGTACCCTTGAACCTGAATAACAGGAGTGAAGTATAATTTGCGAGCAACTCCTCAGTTTGTAGCTCTAACAGAGATGCACAGGAGACAAGTTCTTGAACTAAAGCCTTGGACTATACTGTAGCCCTTCCTTCCTGCAACATTTTCCTCAGTTTTGTTGCAAATGACACGTCCCAGCAGCAACGTGCATGTCACCACCTGTCCCCAAGATGGCCTTGAGCTTCATCAGTATGTCTGCTACAGGTGGGAAAAAAATCTCAGCAGGTCAGGGCCCTAGATTCCAGGGACAAGCGTGTTGAGACAACCTCGGGTCAAAGAGCTGCTCTATTCCTGCCGTCCACGTGCAGAACTCTGGCTATTCACCGAGCAGCAGCCCCACACAGGGGCTGTGATGACTACCATATATGTCAAGAAATGTATCATGCAAATCAAGACTACTTATGAGCCCATCGCTTCTAAGACAGAAAGTCTTAGCATTGCAGACGGCCAGCGCTTGAGAGCAGAGGAGTCAGGAAGCAGGAAATCTGACTTGTAGGGCTGGCTTTGTTCCCGCCTGGCTGGGTCCTTGTCCAAGTCTTTTAGGATTTCAGTCCTTATCTTGGAAAGAGAAGGAAACATTTAATAATCCTCCGAGTGGCTTCCAGTTCAATTCTCTAGTGCTCGAGAATATATGTTATTACCTTTTCTTAATGTAAGTTCTGCATTATCTATTAGCACTTCTACCATGTTCATCTAAATGACTATTTCCCAATTATTTCACACTTCCGATGTGCATGCTTTATCTATTTTCCCTGAGCATATTTTTCCAGGCAGAATAACTCTTTCTAAGCACCTGAAATTTTTTCTCAAAATCTATTCAGTTCTCTTCTATTATTTTTCTTTCTTTCTATTCATAGCACTTCCAAATTAAATACCGTGGGCACATTTAATTCAGGAGGCCTGCGTTTTATTCGTGGTGATAAGCTACACGGACGGAGGAGGAGGACGTGTGATTTCAAAGCTAGAGTAAGTCGCCAGTTAATGAAATTCACAAATTGTCCCCAATCGGAAGACGTCGCCGCTGCGGCGTGAACGGAGAAATGATACAAATGGACTTGGAGGGGTTAGGACTCCAGGTGGAGAGTAGAAAAATTGAATTTGCTTAAAAACAAATGTGCTAAGAAAAAAATGCCCTCAGCAGACGCACCGAAGGGAAGCGGGGTGAAAGGGGTGACAGGAAAAAGGACATGGAATAGCTGCTGGATGCGGTGGCAGGAGGCAGGTAATTAGAAAAGCACGAGGGCCTGGAGGAAGAATAGAAGCAACTGTCCACGCCTGCTTACCCGGGCTTAGCGCTGCGGCCACTCGGGGCTCTGAGACAAGGCTCAGAGGGCACGACTCTCGCTTCGTTAGCAGCTCGAGGCTGGAGGGGCTGTGGGGGGCTCCCACTTGCTGTCCTGGAGAAGCAGGTGCATGCACAGAGATCCCCACGTGGGCGGTGGGAACATGGACACAGGATTGGACGAAGTGATGGGTTTACCTCTTCCTGGAAATGAGCTGAAGCCTTCTAGGCGGGCAGGATGGGAGAGGAGAGGAAAACACTTCAGGCCGTGCCAACACCTAGTCAGAAGTCAGGACACAAACCAGCCCCGGCGGCTCCCACACTTGGTCCTTGCCCCGTTCCCCACCTGCCCACACTGCCCACACTCCCACCTGGCCCCTCCCCCACTCCCCGCCTGCCCTTACAGCTGATCTAGGCATGAAACTCCACTGACTTCAAGCCGTGCTGAGGTCAGCGGTTGCCCAGTTCTCCTCTGAGAGGGGCCATTCTTCTGAGGGCCTTCCCTTTGCGGCCTGTGTGAGAAGCTTTAGTTTCTGAGATCGGGCCCCGAGTAAACCACTCAGAGCAGACCCGTCCACGTCCATCTCCACCGTCACAGCCAGAGTGACTGCCTGGCTTTCTCTCCTTGCTGCTCCCTCATAGCGGACCCTTGTCTGCACCGAGAAGCCGCTCTGGTAGATAATTGTTTCCTTTTCCGCATTTCCTACTGGCCCGGGAGCCTGGGGCTTATCGACCATGCTTCCTGAGGTGCACAGCATCCTCCATTGCCATGGTGGAGTCTTAATTAATATCTGTTGAGTGAGTGAATAGATCTGTGTCTTCCAGCAGAAGCTGGAGGGGAGTAGGAGAGGTGCTGCTGCACAGAGGCGTGGCTTGTTGCTTGCACATCAGGCAGAGCATGTATGAGAGGTAGTGCATGCACCAGAGGCTGCACGTGCACTAGAGGTCGTGTGTGCACCAGAGTTAGTATGGGCACCAGAGGTCGTGTGTGCACCAGAGGTTGTATGTGCACCAGAGGTAGTGCATGCACCAAAGGTAGTATGTGCACCAGAGGTTGTATGTGCACCAGAGGTTGTATGTGCATTAGAGGTTGTATGTGCACTGGAGGTTGTATGTGCACCAGAGGTTGTATGTGCACCAGAGGTCATGTGTGCACCAGAGGTAGTATGTGCACCAGAGGTTGTGTGTGCACCAGAGTTTGTGTGTGCACCAGAGGTAGTGCATGCACCAGAGGTAGTATGTGCACCAGAGGTTGTGTGTGCACCAGAGGTTGTATGTGCACCAGAGGTAGTGCATGCACCAGAGGTAGTATGTGCACCAAGGGTTGTATGTGCACCGGAGGTTGTATGTGCACCAGAGGTAGTGCATGCACCAGAGGTAGTATGTGCACCAAGGGTTGTATGTGCACCAGAGGTTGTATGTGCACCAGAGGTAGTATGTGCACCAGAGGTCATGTGTGCACCAGAGGTCGTGTGTGCACCAGAGGTTATATGTGTACCAGAGGTCATGTGTGCACCAGAGGTCATGTGTGCACCAGAGGTTGAGTGTGCACCAGAGGTCATGTGTGCACCAGAGGCTGTACGTGAACCAGAGGTCGTGTGTGCACCAGAAGTTGTATGTGCACCAGAGGTCGTGTGTGCACCAGAAGTTATATGTGCATCAGAGATTGTATGTGCACCAGAGGTTGTATGTGCATTAGAGGTTGTATACGCATTAGAGGTCATGTGTGCACCAAAGGTCATGTGTGCACCAGAGGTCGTGTGTGCACCAGAGGCTGTATGTGCACCAGAGGTTGTATGTGCATTAGTGGTTGTATGTGCATTAGAGGTCATGTGTGCACCAGAGGTTGTATATGCATTAGAGGTTGTATGCACATTAGAGGTCATGTGTGCACCAGAGGTTGTATATGCATTAGAGGTTGTATGTGCATTAGAGGTCATGTGTGCACCAGAGGTTGTATGTGCACCAGATGTTGTATGTGCACCAGAGTTCATGTGTGCACCAGAAGTTGTATATGCACCAGAGGTCGTGTGTGCACTAGAGGTCGTGCAGGCACCAGAGGTTGTACGTGCACCAGAGGTCGTGTGTGCACCAGAGGTCTTGTGTGCACCAGAGGTTGTATGTGAACCAGAGGTTGTATGTGCGCCAGAGGTTGTGCAAATCAGATAAACTCAATTTGAGTCTGCCATTCCCTCACTGCAGAACTCTCAACAATTCGTGTAACCTTCCTGATCAGCGATAAAGCAGGAGTAGCCCTTCCCATCTTGGTAAGCACAGACACCGCACGCACGTTGCAATGTCCAGTGGATGAGGTAGCCCATGGCTGCTGTCCAGTTCATTTCCTTCCTTTTAAGTCTCGACTACAAAACTGTCAGACAACCGAGAGCCATTACCAGGCGTCTGAGCCCAGGCGTGGTTACGGTGTAGGGACCATCTCAGGGAGGTTAGGAAGCAATGCAGGAGGCTGGCAGGTTGCTGAGAGCAGCGTGGCCGCTCCGGGGACCAGCGGGCACTCACCACGGTAGGATGAGAAGCTGCTCTTCGGGAAATAGGATGAGCCAGAGCCATTTGTGTTTCCTGAGATGATCTCGCATTTCATCCACTGCTGGCAGGTCTAGGGAACACCACTGGGACTGATCTGCCCTGCATGAGCGGAGGGAAGATCATCTGTAGCCACTCCTGGCCACCAGCTGCAATGGCCGTTCTACCTGCTCCTGGGCGAAGGCAGGAATCCCAGTAACTGGAAAGCATGACCGGGGAAGGGGGCAGAAAAATGGGGTCTTCACCTCCAAGGAGAGTTCCTTCCCAGAACATGGCGCGTGGAGCTGAAATCAGAACCTACTTTGATTGAGGAACCAGAGATAAGAAAATGGCAGCTCACAGCTCCTATTCACGACCAAGTCAATTCAAATTTGAAATTAAAGAGGAAAAATCCTCACGTGGGATGTGATAAGCATAAATCTATGGTGTAACTTCTTTATTTTATTATGATTGTTTTATTAGAAAAGGCATTAGCTATTAATCTCTGAGTGATGGATGCCAAGTAAACTGAATTAGGTTATTATGAAGGCCTCATTAAGCCAAGCAATTTCAATCACTCATTGGTGTTCTCTTGCAATTTGGCATGCTAATTACTCCGAAGGAATTCTGTGCTCGAGAACCCGTCGGGCTTTTGAGACTTAACGGAAGCCGCACCTCTTCCAAGCAGTCTTCCATGTTGATGGGGTTTTAAAACACCAGCAGGGAACGGGTTGGCAAAGTACAAATAGGTCCAGATTATGAACCATAGGGAACACAGGCTTGTGATGCCTGAGAAGCAAGCAGAGGGCACTGGCCACTCACCACCCGCCGCTCGCCACCCCCACCCGCAACCCACCACCCACCACCCACCAGCTGCCACGAGCTGTCCGTCCCAACTCGCTTTTCTGGGCTCCCCTTGACACCCACCATATGATCCATGCTTCATGCAGCCATTCAGGCGTTTGCAACGGGGTCTTGGGTAACAGGAGCTAAATGAAGAATGTGAAACCCAGAAACGTGTCTTTGGCAACGAACGTCTTTCTGAAATGCTTGGGAAGTACCTGCTGGGTGACCGGTCCAGGCTCCCGGCCAGTTGTAGGGGGCACTTCGGGCTCACGTATCCACGCAGCCTCGTTGGTTCCAGCAGTTACACAGACATGCCAGGCGGGGCAGGGCCAGGGTGGGGATGGGGTGGGGGGAGCTGGGAGGCAGTGAACCCCGCAGGCAGCCAGCGATCTTCACACTCTTTCTCTGGGCTCCTTCTCTCTTGTGTTCTCTCATGCCCGTTGCACCCCTTTACCCCCTTTCTCCCAGGCCTGGGTGTGCACACTCACACACGGAACCCCCCCCCCCACCGGGTTGCACAGTCCTGGGGAAGCCACAACACCCCAGATGTGGGCTATTTAGGCTGATGGAGGAAAAAGCCTGACTGACTCGCTTCCCCTGCAACAACACAGCGATTGTGTTTTGCAACTGAAAAGGTCTCATTTATCTGAGGGACGGAGGGAAAACAAACAGACAAGAAGAATCGAAAACTAGCTCTCAGCAAAGGCGTGGAGCATGAGCGGGGGCGTGGGGAAGCGGAATAGGAGCGGGCCAAAGACTAGGATGATGGCTCACGGGTGATAAGGTGGTGGAAAACCCCAGGCTAGATAACGATGTAAAATTCAAAAAGGAAGTTACCAAAGGAAATGGAGGCCATCGAAATACATGAACTTCCCGCAAGTTTCCCACACCAAGTCCCTCACTCCCAGAACAACTGTGTGGGCTTCCTACGTTCATTTCGATGGTGATGATAGCATGTTGAGTCTATGTCAATGATGATGACACTAGCCGATCATAGAAGCAAATAACCCTTAAACATGTTCTGACAAAGTAGAACACGGTGGAGAAGGGGGTGGGATAAGGGTGGCAGCCCCACGGGCAGGGGGAACCCCACATTTCTAAAACGCACACACTGTTGTGAACCAGCAACGCCTCATGTGGGGTGGATGAGCTGGTCGGGCTCTTCCCACCATCAGCCTCTACGACCAGCATCTGCAGCGCTGCGCCCTCCCCATGGCTGTGCCAGGCCAGGGGGTGTGATGGGCTCCACTGGGCCTGGGAGGCAGAGATAAAGGGGAGGCATCACCCTTGGGGGAAGGAGAGGGTGGAGAGAGGGTGCAAGAAGAGAGACGTGGAGAAAACGCCAGGGACGACTGTGGAAAGCCCAGGGGAAAACGCGAGGGTGAGGTTGGAGGGACTTGAGAGAAACTCCAGCTGGGCCTCGTTGCTGCTGTTTCTCCCCTGGTCTTTGTAGAATCTGTGGAGAAGATGGCAAGGGTTCCGGCCTTTCTTACCTGCCAGACCGATGATGAACCTGCCCGGATGGGGGGATGGAGGCAAAACACCTCAGCAAAAATTATTGATTAAAAAAATTCCAGCTTCTCCAACTCCATTGTCCGGTCTTCTGGTCTCTTACTTGAGCTGCGATTAGTGGGCAGAAAGCTGTTCTTCTAGAACTCTGCTAACACGTAGCTGTTTCTTCTAGGCCACGCCCCTCCCGCTCTCCTGTTCAGTTTGTCCTTCCTGGTGAAGATGCTGGTGGATGAACGACTTCACTTCTCACCCATCCTTACTCTCTCCACAGCCTCGTCACTCAGACAAGGCGTTTTCTAAAGCACAGAATCTGCTAAGCACAGTACAGCTCAGCTCTTCCCTTAAATGAATAAACCGTTGATTCCAACAGCAAGAGGTTCTTTCCAGTAAGAATCGCAGCGTCCTGCCTCACCTCCTATCATACTTAAATCCCATCCGTGAATCCCTGCTCAGCTGAGAATAGACTGCGCAGCGTCACTTGCTGTGACCTGAAGCTCATCCCAAACGAGCCTCTCGTTGCCGTGCCCACTGCTTTGCTCTCTCGTCCCGCCCAGCGACACTGCCGTCTGAGAAGCCCCTTCGCTGGCCTCCATACACGCTCTTTTCTTGCTTGCTTTGAGGCATTTGCCTTTCGAGCTGACATCCTCATTGAGCTCCTGACGTGACGACTCTTCGTATCTTTCAGGCCACAGAAGACCCTCCTCGCTGTCCATGGCCTTCTAGCACCACACGTGTCCTCCGCGCCCTTGAGATCGATGCTTGCCTCGCACGTAGTTCTTTCATTGTTGGTTTCCCCTCCTTCATAGGAAGACTTGAGTTCAGAGGAAACAGGGACAGACAGTGTCTGGCTCTCGAAAGGGCACCTGTCAAGTTTGGAATCCAAAGACGATGTCCTGGAGAGACACAAGCTCTGGCCGGCAGAAATAGGCTGCAATGCTCCTCGTTTTACCGTCAAAGCAGGTGATTTCATTTGAATTTTCTGAAAGCAAAAAAAAAGGGTTTTCCATGCCTTTCAGGATTACAGTAGACACTGAACGAAAAGGTGCTGGTATTTTCATTGATTTCTTCCCTCCCCCTTTCTTTTAGGGATTAGAATAATTAGAATCAGAATAATTTTCTACCATGTATTGGATACAGACTCTGAAATGTGACTAATTGGATTTGGAAAGATGATTAACGTGTGGCTTCGCAAACAACAGAAGCATCAGGGAGCGTAAAACAGGGTGGTCTGGGGCAAGTCCAAATAAAAGATCTCTGAATCCATGTGGGGAAAATTAGAGTAATATTGATCGATGTATTATTTGGATACTCTGGTGGCATGAAGGACCCTGGGGCCAAATTCCAAGCTGAGAAGCACCATGTTGAAACCATCTCATTGTTTTAAATGCAACAAGGAGGCTATAGGTAGGATCCCTCAAAGCACAAGCCCCCGGCTCCCCGGGAAAGGCAGGGCCCCAAATAAGCCTTTCTTGATATCACTCAAAGATTCTTAGAAAAACTGGAAATAAGACTGCACTTCTGTGAAGGCTCCATGCTCGGCCGTCCACAATGCCTGGCACACCTTGGCCGCAAGACCACGCTGTGGAAGACGTCACTGCACTTTGGGAAATGACTTTATTGGATTTATTGGCTGAGCATCGCATCGAGACGGTGCGTAGTGAAAACTCAGTGCTGGGATGGATGCGATTATGGTTCAAATTAATGAACCAAGAAGGAAGTGGGAAGGTTGCATATTAAGTGCTTTCCCGTCAAGGTTCTGGAGATCAAAACCAAATGCAGTGAAACTAATGAGCAACCTCCACCAGCCCACAGGCGCTGGTGATAGCCTCTGATGAAGCCACATCCCTGTTGCTGTTTAGATCCCACACACACCCTCGCAGAAAAACACGTTGTTTCCAGCTCATCTGTTCCATTAGTATGCTGGTTGGTCACAGCAATGAAGACGGTGATTAACTTCTTTATGAGTTTTATTTTTTACATATATAAAGGTCACATCGATGACACTGATTTAGGGGGATTAGCTGACTCCTCCTCAATCGTTTAGCACCCCGCCACACCCACCACCATTTCAAAGACAGAAAAGGACCATTGTCTTAATAAACTCAAAAAATAAGATTCTCAACAACACAGGGATCATGGGAGGTTTTCAGGGAATATTCAAATGTCCCCCTTAGTTTTCGGAGTACCTCATTTGATCACTTTACATTCAGGATGATGTCTTGGACAGGGTTGCCATATAAAAGGCAGGAGGTTCAGTCAATTTTGAAGGGGTGTTAAAGTGAATTTGTTCAGCATAAATACAGACCAAATATCACGTAGAATACGCCAATGGCAAACTACTCATGGCTGTTTATTTAAACCGAAAAACACAGTCCAGTAAACCATGTTTCAGCACCAGATGTGGCACCTCCATCTGGATCTGCGGTAAGGATGGACAGTCTCCTGGAGAATGAAAGTGCTCTTGAAAGCAACGTGAGCATTATTGGAATAATGTTTGAAAAGTGCTTTCCCAGACTTTTCAGATGACTTTTAAATTCAAACTGTCACTTTATCTCGTTTTGAAGATTAGATTATTTCAGCTGATGGTAGAAAAAGAGCAATGGCTCTGTGTCACCTCAGGCCCCATTCTTTTGGTCCCAGAGGCACAATCTTATCATTTAATGGCCAAGCAGTGTCCCCTTGAGTCTATTCTGCATAGTAGTGTTTGTCTAGTTATCTGTCGTGGTCACCTGCATGGATGCTACGTCTTGGTGCTTGTGACTAAAGTTGCTAAGAACATGGGGTGCTTAAGTCTCGCCTCATATTCATCTTTCCATAGTAAGTGGGCTCAGTAATTTCTCATAAAGTTTTCTGTTATTCGTTAGTAGACGTTGAAGTCCACGTGATGGCTACAGACAAGCAAATTCTCCTCAAGTAAACATTTGTCAAGTGGAATGCAGTGCAAAACAAATGATCGATGTGCATGGAAGGACTGGAATATTTTTGGAGAACTTCTGCTATTAATCAGTAACCATCTGCTTGCATGTAAGTACTGTCTACTGTAGCGTTCAGTGTGGCCAACATAGGATGGAAAATCTTTCCTTGAGCATGAGGCACGGGACTCCGGGTTGCTGCAGGTTTCAAGCCCATGCTATTCACACTTTGGCCTTCTGACAGAAAAGTCAGACCTTTCTGTGACCCCAGAAAGTGGCATTCATGATTTAAGAGCCAGAGGAGAGGATCCTTGTTACGTGGCCATCGTCAGGGGAAAGGATAAGACGATTGAATCAGCTGGATGCTGGCTCTTTTATATCATGTTTTATAATGAAGAGCAATGAACATACAGAACCAACATCCACCACAGAAAAGTAACCACCAGAGACTCACAGAGCTGCGCTGAGGAGCAGAGATGAGAACAGACAGATGGGGCTGGGGTCCCGAGTCTCTGTTTAGTGGGTTAATTCCGCAGGCTAGCTGACATCTCCGCGTGAGAAAGTTCTCAACTCTAAAGGGAGGCGATACTATGGAGTAGAAAAAAATGAAAGGAATCTCACACCCAGCGACTTAGTGACCGGCCGAAAGCGAGCGTTGGGTCCGATAGACGTCAGTATGGCTTACACGGAGTTAACTGGTACCATTTGGCTGGTCCGTGGGCTGGGGACAGTGCAGTGCGTGCACTCAGGAGCATTTCTGTCATGGGGTCTGTCTGTTGCTTTGTCCCCCTCTGGCTCGGGTCTGTGCAAACTGCTCAACGCCTGGTGCACTCTCCCTTCGGATGCTTTGCCATCACTTTGCTCACGCTATCTCCATCTGAGAGCCTCGGTAGTTAATAAAATCTCGGGCAAAGGCACTACGTCTTGGAAGATGAATGAATATTTTTAAGCCTAATGTTCTGTCTTCAATATTATACAATATTGAGATAAGAGTCTCTCAGCTCAAGAGCAAATTTAATAATCAAAAGGCATCTTTAATTTCGTCCTATCAGATCCTAAAAAATGACAAAAGAGATGTAAAGGATGTTTCAAGGTTTCTAGAGAAAAAGCATGTTGGCACAGCTTCCTCTCCCATCAGGCCATGCAGAATAGGTCAAAGGTCAATAGACGTGAAGGTCCCTGGTGAACAGTGACTTCTGGCCCCTTGGGATGTGGAGGCAGAAGAGGCCACACAGGCGTCTCCATGTGCTGGGGCCTCTGCTAGGTCCTTTCATGCTGTGAATTCCCCTTCATGGTTTCTCTTCTTTCAGTCCACATCCCAAGGCCTCCAGCAAGACAGTGAGAATAATGTCCTCTCCCGTGAAGGAGACGGTGTCGAGGGCAAGCATGACTGTGAGATGCTCTGTTGTATACAACCCTCGTTGGCCTGGTCCAGCCCGCAGGCAGGTGGGCAGGGCTAGTCCTGTGAATGTCCACTGGGCTTCAGCTCCACACCATGTATGTTATGACTCCCTGACTAGCAGCCGCTCACCAAGATGCCAAGACTCCGACGGAGGCGCAAAGCAGCAGGTGTGTTGGCAAGAAGCGGGTGTACCAGGGCCCCCCAGCCCAGGCGGCCAGAGAGACCCCAACAATCTCTGTGACAACCTTTTATAGGGAGGAACCACCACCACCCCACCGCCCCCGTCATGGTGAAGAAAGCAAGCAGGTAGATGACACGTTTCCATCACTATGGTTTCCAATAATGCTGGCATCCATCCTCCCTCTGGGGGACAATACTGGTATCCATCATTATCAGAGGGACAATGCTGGCATCCATCCTCCATCAGGGGGACAAGACGGTTGTCAGGAACAACCAGGAATAAGGGGAGGCAGACACAGGCGATGGGGCAGCCAGCTGTGGCGGGTCTTTTCCACTGAGGGCCAGGAGAGGACACTGGCTTAGACAAAATGGGGTCACTTGGGTCAGTCCATTCCCAACAGTGAACCTTGGATGCCAAGGGCATCCCACTTTGGAGGAGAAATGGATCAAGCGCAAAACTGGGAGTTTTCACTTTTTGTTTTCATAGACAAAGGGGATGGGTCAGTGTGTCAGCTGAACCCAGTCGTGGGGCTCCTGTACCCCAATCCAGAGGGTGCCCAGGTGAGGGAAAGACCTCCAAGGACACACAGAGACTAGCCAGGGGGAGAGACAGGAGAGCAGCAGGCTTGGGCAGCTCAGGAGCTGACGGTGTGGTCATCAGACCAGACCCACGTCACTGAAGCACCTGGAAGAGCCTTGTGACATCAGAACAAAGCGCCGCCCAGACAGAAAGGCACCAGCAATGTGTCCAGAGAAGAGGGGATGGGTGGGAGTGCCACTGTTCTGCAGACTCTGCCATCGGCAGGGCAGGGGTCCTCGGGGCTGGGCTCGGCCTCGCTTCTCCACTGACCCCCAGATTCCACGGTGGGGAGGTCAGATTGAGGCAGCTCTGCAGGGCTGAATCTAGCAAATGTGATGAGTAGCACCAGACTCTGGAACTTGTCCCAGAAATCTTAATAAGGCGCCGAATGACTGATGGACAAAAGCAGCTGTTCCAGAAGATCTTTAGGATTCTCTTGTTACATCTTCGTGTCGAGAGGCGAGTCTCACGTCGGTCTAAATCCTCACTTTCCAGAGCAGAGCCAGACACTGGAGCTGGCGTCTTTTGGGGGACCCTTTCCCTGCTTTAATGAGATATGTTCGACACCGTGTTTGTCAATCCGGGGCGCGCAGCATGATGGTGTGTTGCACGCGTCTGTTGCAAAGGGACCACTCGGGAGGATGTATGATGCGCAGTTGCTGGGTAAATGGATGGATGAGTGGAAGAGTAGATCTGAGAGTTTAGACATGCGTGTGAGAAGGGCCCAGCTTCCCGTGTTGCTTGTCCTTGTCTTGACATTCTGAGTGTTCAGTTCCTCAGATGTTCGCTTATTTCTCACCGTCCCTTCATTAGCGCTGGATCTGCGTGTGAGGAAATCTGGCAAAGTTGATTCCTCCGGGCAACTAGCTTGTACTTTTTGTCCTTTGATTGCAATTAATGAGATTAATTGTTTATCTACCACCCCATTTATGCTTTGATGAGGCCCACGTGAACACGTTTTCCAGGAATATAAGTGTTTAGTCTTAGTGTGTTGTTTTATTGGGGAACAATGTTATTATACTGCTTCATTAATGCCTGTACATGTGCTTCAATTAAGATTTACAAATTAGGTTTAATTAAGGTTTATAAGCAGCGAGGTGAACTCCTGGCTGTGCTCACACTGCTGATTCCTCTTCTTAGTCTGGTCTTTTTTCTTCTTTTGCTTACGTGGTCTTAATTGTTGCTAGAAAATCAGGCAGGCACTGGGTGAAATGACTTCCTGGGGCATCCGACTCCTCTTGCCACCCCTGCAATCCCTCTGCAAGTGACACCCAAGATGTAGGTGCCCTAAGAGCCTCCCATCAGCCCAGCCATAGTCCCAAGGAAAGGGCAGGGCCATTGGCAGCTCTCTACCCACTTTCATCATGTGATTTGGGGTCAATGACCCACCCTCGAAGCCTTCATCTGAGCACCTTCCTTCACAGTGTCCAGAGATGAGGGGAAATGATTTAGGTCAAGCCTAGCATGGGAATCCCATCAAGCAACAACCATCATCTGCAAACCTCGGATCTTCCATAGATCAGTGAAAGAATAAGGTAAACAGAGGCTTGGCCAAAATGTGAGCACCTACAGGAGGCCACTCCACAACTGCAACATGCAGAAGACAACACTCCCTCCTGTTCCTCCTCCTCCTCCACATCTCTCTCTTGCTCTGGTTCTTCCCTCTAGTCAAACTCAAGAAGCACAAGCACATAAGGACTGTCTGCATGGAACAGACACTGAGCAGAGAGGACCCTGAAGCAAAGGAGACAAAACCCACCATTCCCTGTGAAGAAAGAAGACAATGCCGTACAAGGAGAACAATGCTAGCCACCTGTGATAGAATCGGATGCATGAGAAACGTGGATCCCTTGCATCGGGTGAGATGCTTCTCAGCTCCCTGACCCTTTTTCTTTGGATGCTGACTCATCCTGGCATCCGGGTATGTCCCAAGACTAGAACAAACACTTGAAAAAGCAACAAGAGTCTTTGTTTCCAGAACAATGTTGATTGACCTGACTCGCTCATGAACCTGAGGGCATCTCAAGTGTGGGAAGCTCCTAGCTGGGACCCCAGATGGGGAAACATGTCATTGAGATGAACTCTTGATGCAAAGTGCCCTGAGAGAGAACAGCTCAGACAACACTGGCTGATACTTTTGTGACAGGGATCCCGGACTGACAGAGCCACCCCAACACTCCCTTGCTCCATGAAGACCAAGCCAGAGGAGAGCGGAGCATGGAGACGGAGGCCATTGGTCTATGCACACTCCACCACAGAGCTGCATGTGGGATAATTGGATTGTTGTCTGAGGGACAACAAAATAATAACAATCTTCCTCTAACGGTCATATTGAATTACACCCCACAAGGTGTTCAACTGGAGAGTCTGAAGTTACCTCTTCAAGGCCAATTAGCCAAACATAGCTGCAGTTCAAAGAATCATAGACGTGCTTTGGGTAGGGACTGAAACCCTCATCTTCCGCACATGCATCTCTGACTCGCTTCTAACTAATTTTCAGTTGTGAGATGCCTGCACCGTGAGAGACGGTGGCTCCAAGGAGCTGGCAAGGCTGGAAATTCCAGTTACTTAAGATGTGCGGTCATACTAAGGACACTTGTCTCCGGAAATCTCCCTTTGCTTGTGAGCGCTCTCTCACAAGGGAGCTGCAGAAGGAACTCTACCCACTTTTTCTGCCCTTGTTTTGGTTTAACTAGATGAGGAACATATGTGACTGACATTTGGGCGATTTTTCAAGTGACACCACAGACTTAATAGGGGAAGAAAGTGACATTGACATTAAATATATCCACTGATAAGTAGGACTGGATCAAAAATAAATGTTTGCATGACCTTCACAGGGCTTTATCTAGCTTGAAACCTAACAGAGACTAGAGAACCACCCCTGACCTTGCTGAGACTTTCTCTAAATTATTTCCAGATCCAAAATATCATCATCATCACCATCATCACCATCATGTAGAGACACCCCATTCTCACCTCTCTGACCTGCCTTCCCCTAAGAGTCATTAAGAAAATCCAGAGAGCTGTGACTGTAACATCCTAAAGGACCGGGAGTGCATGATGAGCTGTATGCGGCTCTCTGAGCACACAGGCTTATTATGATGTTGATTATCATTGATGACAGTGCCGACAAATGTGCTAATTACACTCATAAAATGAAGATGCAAGCGCTTCACCACAGACTTTTGAGCGAGGCTTATTCTTCTCCTAAAAAGAACGATTAGAAGCACAAAATATTCCTTTTTATTAGGGCTGCAATAACGGCTCCATGTAATATTAATAACAATAATAAAATGTCAGGCATTTCTACATATTTTCAGGGGGGAAGAAGAAAAGAGCTAAAAAGTTGAGGGAGCCGGAACTTGTCTTGTCATGATAACTGCTAAATGGAAAGTCCCAATAAATCTGGGTCTCACCCCAGCACCTTTAGATTGCCCTTAGAACAATATCTGTCTGTGCGCCTTGGCTGTGGGCATGACTGTGACCTCAGCGGTGGCCTAGGGGATGTGGCCATGATGAGACGGAAAGCTGACATTCCGCATCATCTTGACTGTGCCGCCATCTCTGCCCCATCACGCAGGCCTCTCTGTGGGTGTTTGTCACTGTTTAGCTGGAGTCCTGAGCGCATTGGCCACAAGGCCCAGGCCAAGGGTGCTGTGTCTTCAGGCCTGTGCATGTGCGTGAAGTTGCCCTGCAAAGCCCTGGTGACTCAGATCCACGGCATCATGGGGACAAACTGTACCTGCAGCCCTGGCTGAAGCCACACCAACAGCCACAGTCGTCTTTGCCTTTCCATGACCACTTCTGAGGGGCACGTAGGTGCCCTGCCTTCCCGCCTGCCTCGGAGGGAGGGTGGACTCTGCCTCACTGTGCCAGATGGCATGAAGGATCTGGGACACAGCCCACCAGTGGTCAGCTCTGGTTCAGCTGACACTGCTGTCTAAATGGCCATGATTTTTCTCCAGTTTCTCATGGAGAATCCTTTTCCTTGGCTCTGCAGGCTGCTAGAATCTGGCTGCTAGAATCTGTCTGCATGCCTGGGCTCAAACCTTGAACTCCCCCAGAGCCAGGGTCTCCAAGAGTCTCCCTGATTCTCCTGTCTCCTTGTTCCACTCATCAATGTGCCCCTTCCCTTCCTCTTAGAGCCTTGGCTGTGGCATGTGGAAGAGGAAACCCGTCTTGGAGAAATACCCTCACTCTTAAAACCTAATCCCCCAAAGCACATGTAATAACCACTCACATGCCATTGACTGCTATGGGTCCAAGGCTGCCCAAAGTGGAAGGAAGAATGTGGCATGGACCCTGCATGGACCCAGCCAGGCCTTGCCTGGTCTGGTGATGGAAAGAGAAAGGATGCTTTGGTGGAAGGCTAGCAATCTCCTCGACAGGTTGGAGAGTTTGAACTCTGGGTTCCATGACTAGCATTCTAACCCTTGACTTGAGTTCTGAGCCAACTTCTCCCGGACTCCTGTACCCTAGCTTAACCAATTGCTCTCTGCACTTCTGCTCATGTTCAGCCCACTCGTGACCTTTGGGGTCACTGAACCTCAACAGAGGGGCATGGGGAGGGTACGAAGGGAATCATAAGTGGGAAGGATCGTGATTTCAAACACAAGCAGCAATAACAGCAGAAAAGACTTTTCTAGAAAATATAATCAATTTGAAGAAATGTATTCTCTTTCAATGTGCTCGCCAGTAAAGCTATGCAATCAAACCCACCTTGAGAGATCTATGGGATGAATTATGAGGGGGTGTATAAAAATGTCTAGTCCTTTGCTTAGCACATGGTAAGTCCTAAATAAAAGATGCTATTAGCACCATCAATATTTATAATGTTTTGCTAAAATGGTAATCCATTCCTTATAACCTCCCTTTTAAAGGAAAGGAAATTAAATTTGAAAGATTAACGAGATCTAGCTAAATATTTTTTTTTCTTCTGAGTTAAATTATAAGTTTAATCCGTGACTTTTCTGCTTATATTTCTGAATGGATTTTTTTGCTGCTTGGACTATGGGAAAACAAATCAATGCAATATCAATAATTAAGCAGAGAATATTAGTTTAACAACCATCTTCTTGGCAAAGTGAGAGATTGAGAAATAGCGCCTAACACGATCATTTAAGCAGTGGACACGGAGATATAAATTCCTACATGCACAGACCTTCGTTTATAAATAAACCTCCCGCTAATGTGATTCCAAATGCAAATCATATCAATATTGTATATTTCATGATTCAGACATAAATGGTATCGTGTTCTGAAAGAACCTCAGATGGTGCGGAATTTAATTTGCATCTTGTAGAATCACGGACTCTGAGGTTTGGGCAGGATCGGATCTACCCTTTCACAAAGGATCCTTCGGTAAAAGGACATTTTTTCCACACACCTACCTGGCGGGAACCTAGTTTTGTTCTTACTAACGATAGGGAGTTTTCTGTTTTACGGGGAGTGACTTCTTTTCTAAGGATATCCCTGGGAAACACAAACTTAAGTAATTAATTTATTGGTTCAAAATGAGTGATTTCATGTATACTGCTAACTGTTGCTTACAAACACACAAATAATCATCCTCTCCATATTCTGACTTCCTTCTAGCAGCCAGGTACTAAATGCCATCTTATTTAATTTTCTCATGAAACCTATAATTTGACTTTCTAATTCAGCTTATTTTAATCTGAGAAAACTGATGCTTAAAGAGATAACTCAATATGCCTGCGTCCCTCAGCTGCCTCGGTTCTAGGGCTGGGTACTCACCACCACCATGGCAGGTCACCTCCTAAGATCATCGGTGACCACAGTTCCTAGACATGGCAGAGTCAGGAGTGAGACCAGAAAACAGGTCAATCAATATCACACTAGAAAGGGTGGTGATGGACGTTGCTACGTAGCATGAGGGGAACACAGGCCCACACACTGTTAAACTGTATTTCTACTTGTGTCAAGCCTGCACCTTATTTTAGAAATAATGATCAAAGTGACTGACTTAGAGCTGATGGAAGCTGCAGGGTAAACCTAGATCTCATTAGACTTTGGATTTTAGCTATTCATATAGTGCTGGCATTAAAGTTGCTGTCAAATCGGCCGGAGACCACATCATCACTTCCCTTTACATGTGTTAAGGTAGGTTCAAGAGTCTTCCTTTGGGATGTCTTTCTCCGATCTTGGTTTCTTTATAGGTCCTTTCTTACAAGCAGAACTAAATAGAAGAATTGCAGGAAACCAACTTGTTAACCAGAGGCTGTGGTGATACAAATTGATACAAGGAACTCTTCCTGCTTCCTCTATATTATTATTATTATTATTATTATTATTATTATTATTATTATTATTAAGCTATATAGACTCTGGCCTTAAATTAGATCTAGCACTATTCTCATTACCTCTGTGACCTTGAATAAAGAAATTAGGCATATTAATTTCTTTTGTCTATGTATTGGTAAAGGGAGCTTATCCTATCTTCCTGAAATGTTTATTATGAGGATGACTTATCTTAGTGTTTAGCAGAGTACCCAATATAGGATTATACAATAACTGTTGATTATCATCTTCTTTATAGCTATGATAACGATTTTGGAAATGCAAAGTAAGGCAGTACCTATGCCCAAAAAAAGTCTCTGGCTTGTTAGAGTAATCAGCAATGCTTCAGAAGTATAAGGTGTTTGAACATTTATAGGTGGTTTCTCACAAATGATCTCTCTTAACCCACAGGCTCCTATAGAAACTAGGCCACATCTTTCTCACTTTGATAATGGAAATTGGCATTGAGAAAAATGAAAAGATTTTCCTAGAATTTTGTGGTGATTTAGCAATGGTTAATGCGATATGAAATGGAAATACTGAATATTATTAATGGCATCATTTTGAACGACAAAACTTTCTCTACTTTGAATGCTTAAAAATGTTTGAACGATAAATTTCACTATCAGCAATTTATTGAGATTGATTTTATTAATTAATATTTCAAAGCATTTGCTTCATTTAAAAAGACAAAGTCAGCCCCACTGAATTTCAATGTTAGCTATAATTAATGAGCATATTATGAAAATTAATGCTTTTCCATTATCCATTATGACATCATCAGTGCTAATCATCTGTTTATTGCTTCTCTGCTGATAGCAGTTTTTAAAAGCCACATTTTAAAGGGGAGAGAAAAGGCTAAATCATTTTCAAGTCGGTAAGGGCCTTTACATTCAGAGAATATTTCATTCTGTAATTATTCAGCAAACATGTTATAAAAAATAGCCAGTCTTCAAAAAAAACCCAAGGCATATTCAAGCAACTAATAAGCAATAATTAATACTATTAAACAATATTATCCAAATATCATTTTCCTAAACTGTTCTTCCATCGGGACATCATTTTTAACAGATCAACGTCTCTTTTGAGGAACTTGAAATGGGAAAAGTTAGTAAGAATGGTGGGTTTTGAATATATTTATTATTTAATACCCATTAAGCACTGAAATGTAACACTGTCATTGAACACACCTGCAGCCAGAAGTCTCAGCATCAAAGTGATGGCGCTAACAAGAAGGTCTGTCTCGTAAATGTAAACACTGTTGGGATATTAATAATTCAGACCATGTCAGCAACAGCTTAATAGGAGCTTTTCCTGAGGGGGGTACAGAGAAACATTGCCCAATTTTGCCTGTGGCTTAGGTAAGAAAATTGGAAGATTTTTATTTATAGAGATATTGATTGGAAAAGATTTTCTGTAAATAATTGATGGATAAGACAAAGATTAATTTGCCAACAAAGCAGATGGAATCAGAAGGTTGGAGCTGGGGTGTGTCATAAACGCTCTTTCTCCACACACAGAGAAAACAGAAGACATGAATAATTCAGGGAGAAGGTGAGTGAGTTGGGAGGGGAAACCAGGTTCCCTTGCTCCCCACGTCCCGTCTTCGCACTATCTGTCCAGGCACCAAGGTAGGTGTTCCTTGGGAGGTCTGTCTCAGACAAGAGGTTTTGTCTTCCTTGCAGAAAGAAGCTGAAAGAGGGTACCACAAATCTACTCTTTCCTACATGAAGGTTAGGGCCTTCTGTACAGCAAAAATGAAACAAAACAAAAAGAAACCCAACCACCTGGGAAAAGAGTTTTGCCCTCCAGACAAATGACAAGGGTCTGATAACAAAGATCCACAAAGAGCTCACACAACTCATCAAAAACAAAGCAAAAAGCCCAGTCAAAAAATGGGGAGAACTAAAAAGACACTTCATCAAAGAGGAAATACAGATGGCCAACAGGCATATTAAAGAATGCTCCACATCACTAATAATCAGGGAAATGCTAATAATCAAAACCACACTGAGATACCATCTCAGTGTGTATTTAATACTTTTGTATTAAAAAAAAACCAAAAAACAGCCAACAGTAAGTGCTGGCATGGATGTGGAGAGAAAGGAACACTCTTACACTGCTGGTGGGAGTGCAAACTGGAACAGCCACTATGGAAGACTGTGTGGAGGACCCTCAAGCTGCTGAAAATGGAATTACCATTTGACCCAGCCATCCCGCTGCTGGGAATCTACGCAAAGGACATGAAAACACTCTTTAAAAAAGACAGCTGCACACACGTTTATTGCAGCTCTGTTTACAATTGTCAAGACATGGAAACAACCCAAATACTCCAAAACTGATGAACGGCTGGAAAAAATGTGGTCTATGTACACGATGGAACATTATGCATCAAAGAGGACAAATATATGCATTTGCAGCAATATGGCTGGAGCTAGAAGGAATCATATTACAAACCTGAAAGAACAAGAGAAATACGGGATGGTCTCACTTATACGAAGGATATAGGGAAAAACAAACAAATGAATAAGAAAAATTAGAAACAATCAACAGAACCGAACCATAGAGTGAGAGAGAAGGAGGAAGAAAACGGGGGAGGCAGAGGACACATAAGATTAAGATGGTTAACGGGTGTAAAGGGGATGGGAAAACCCCAGGATACGCAAGAATGTAATATATATGTTACATTATATATATATATTACATATAATATATATTATATATATACATATACATACACAAAAAAATAAAATAAATAATGAAAGTAAAAAAAAAGGGTTAGAGCCGTTGTGCCTTTCCCTGTGTGGTGTCTCCGGTGCGTTTGCCTCACTGGCAGAACATTCTGGGGCCCCTCCCAACTCACAGCTTTGGGTAAAAGCTCCTCCAGGGAGAGATGTCAGCCGACTTGGTCCTCAGGGGAAGAGATGGGCTCTCCAATCATAGATCCTGACCCACTGCTCCCTGCCTCTGTCACTGTCACGTCCAAGTACAGGGGCACAATATCGTTCTTAGGGAACACAAGCTTTTACAACACTTAAGCCATCCATCCCATCCTAAATAGCCCCCACACGAGGGATGGGGATCTTTGTCTCATCTGGGATACAGTTCATTGACCTATGGTACAATAATCTAGAGTATCTGTGGGCTCAACTTGTTAATGACGGTATCTTCAGCTTCCTGAAAGAGCCCGTGCATAACAAATACCATGGGCTGGCTATGCTGAGGGTAAACCAGGGGTCTGAGACCCAGGCTGGATTGAACGTGACACTGAGACATAGTTCCAGTGAACCAGCGAGTCGTGTAGAGGAACGCTTACAGTTCTGTCCAGATACTCTGGGTATCTCTGTCCTGTCAGCGCAGACATGTGCTTCTTACATGTGGTCCGCATCCTTTGGCAGTTTGAATCATTTGGTAAAGAGCTCATGACTGCTTCGGGAATAAGTCAGATGCTTACATGGAGAATCTTAAAAACCCAGAATCTAGACACCCACCCAAGACCCCAGAAAGAAAGCTTCCTTGGGAATGTATTTTTATTCATTCCTTTGGTACTAGGATAGTCAACGATTGCTAAGAACTAGGTTTTGGGATGCCTGCCCCCAAAAAAACAGATGACGGTCTCCGATGTTGGGAGAACGGTGGCATATTTTCTTGTTAATACGTGTCTGGGGTATAGCAGAAAGACCAAGAATGGCCATTGCTTATCTCTTGGTCAGAATTCTTTTATGTACTCAGTGGTACAGAATAAACACGTTTTTGTTTATAGTTCTCTTGAGTTATTAATGTTTTCGTGACAGCAACACTTCATTATTCCCATATAGAAATTTCAGATGACCACCATGAAACATTAACATCCAGATAGACTACGTTAATTCCATCATTAGAAGTTCAAACTGTCCATCATGAAATTGATCCCTCATACCTAATTGATGGCCCCTTCTCCCTTCCCCTCTGGTAATCACTAATTTGTCCTTATAGCCTAAAGGTTTATTCTTACTTTAATTAGAATAGACCTTCACTAGATACCCTGCTGACTCAAGTCAACATGGAAACTCACTCATCTAATTCCAAGCCATAATTTACAATGACGTCGTTTTCTTGTAATGGCTGTCTAGAGTTTTGTGCTTCATGAACTTTCCTGGAAGTGAAAAACTTCAGATAGAAATAAATACATTTATTTCCCATCATGCATAGTTATGCACGGCAGCATGCAGGACATTAGAAGTATTAGCAAAATCAAAGGCTAAAGTCTGCAGGTGAAAAGATATCCAATATCTACCTGAACAGACAAATAGAAGAATCCTAAGACAGTGCTCAGTGAAAACCATGCAAAAGCCTTTCCAGATCATGCAGGCCAGAGCATCCCCACAAGTTCAAGCTCCTTGGGTTAAAAAGTGTGTGTGTTCTTGCCACTAGCAGCACAATATAAGTGAGCGGCTTGGTGTTGTAGTCGACCCAAATCATCTAGGGAGGTCAAAGGTGTGTTTGTCGCACGTTGGCAACACAGTCAAGGCTGCAGATGGGGGTCACTGATTCACAGAGAGAAGACTGAGAGGCAAGGCAAGATCAAAATACAGAAAGAAAAGGTCGCCAAGCCGTCCCTACTAATCAAGGAAACACAGCACAGAGGTGTGGAGTGGTAAGAATCCCCCAAGCCATCCTGGCTCTGTCTCCACTGTCAAACTGTTCCTGAGAGTGAGAGGAGATGCCCACCACTAGGCCTTGGCATAAGTCACCTTCAATATCCTTTTCATTTGACACAAACGTCCTCGGGAGTTTTGCCTTAAATTCTTACTCTAGCAAAGTTCCTAGAGCTGGATGTCATCGTTCCCCTACCCTCCGAGGGAAGTCATCTCCTTTCCGTGCACCATTCAGAACTACTGCTGACAAGTGGCTTCATCCCATCTTCATGGAGCCTCCTGGAAGCAGATACTCTTCTTCCCTAGGCTCTCAGACCCCATACCTAGGGCATGCAGGGGTGGAGGGATGGTGTGCTCTGTGGCTCCAGGGCTGAAGGGTGATGTCCTCTCCTCCTCTCTCTCCTCTCCTTAAGCCTGAGCTCAGGACTGACAGAGGTGAGGAAATGATGGTTTGAGGATCTGCAAGAGGAAGACACAGCAGAGGGAAAAGAAATCTTGCAGAAGAAGCGTGCCTGCAAAGTCAAAGACAGTGAGGTCCTGCAGAGGGAGCAATGGGAGATGCAGACTGAGGCAAGACAGGGCAAGGAGAGGGCAGTTGCTAAGGTTACCAGGTGCCAGAGACACAGGCCCTGGTGAAAGGCTTTGCAAGTCCGGTAGCACTGCAAACTCTCGCGTGGCCCTCATTGCTTCCTGGATCCACTGACAGTTTGGTGGAGATTTTGTTTCTAGCAACTGCTGCTCTCCCTAGCTCCTGAATTGCTGTTTGCCATTTCATTAATGCCTCCCCCATCTCTAACTCTGTTCCATGGCCATGACCTGGTCTGTGCAAGGAAAATGGAGTGGAGGATTTCTATCATGTAATTATATTTTAAAAGCAAAGTAATGGCAGCTACTTTTATTAGCAGCCACAATTAGCAGACCTCTTAGCTTGGGCCATGATAAAGGCATTCCTTGTAATGATTTTGTAATGGCACCGCTACAATCCTGTCCTATTAACGTGAGTGATGGTCTGACCATCCGGGGAAGTTGATGAAGGCACCTTCATTAGGAAAAAAAAAAAACTACACAGGAGAGGGGAAAATAATGTGGCAGATAATCATGTAAGCATCTCTTGGGGCCCTTCGTTCTTTATATTCCCTCAAATTTTCTGGCATGATTGAAAAGAACTTTGAAAGGAGATGCGTGTCTTAAACTGAGAATCTCAAAATGCTGAAGCTGAGAATGAGCCGAGAACTTACTTCAGCATCTGGACATTCAGACATCTTGGGCATTATGCAGATACTATAACCGTGTGAGCATGGCAGGTGGGGCAGGGCAGGAGGGGGGTAGACCATCTGGAAAACACAACCAGATCAGGAAAATGGTGGCTCATTAGGATGAGGTTGTCATGGTGGATGGAACTGGAGGAAGATAAATCTCACTGGCGTCACTGCTGTGTGGGATACAGAGAAACCAAAGGGTCAGATAGATGCTCAAAGCAGTCCTTGAAGGCTGACCACAGATGTCCAGGGCAGGGGAGGTGGGTGAAGGTCTGCGGGGGTGAGCCCAGTGGACTGCGGGCACACTGCTGGTGGGACGCCATGTGCACACACAAGAGGGAAATAAATACTGTTTGGTCAAAACCTGGACCGAGATGGAAACAACACATCCAAGACGAAGAGAGATTGCTGTGGAGGGAGGAAGACCCAACATCGCCGACCCCAGAGCTTGCCAAGACGCCATCTTTCAAAAGTCACTTTTATCAACGCCTTCTATCCTCGTGACTACCCGAATGGTTCCACCCTGACCCAGCTGCTGGTAGCCGCAGCCCGCACGCTGGCAGCACTAACAGATGCAGTGAGGGGGATTCTGGGCTTCTAAGCCACCAGCTGGCAGCTGATTTCATCCAGTAGAGAGCTGCTGGGTCTGGGAACTAGGTGACCACCATGATTCCCAACAGCACCCCAAGAAGCGGCAGAACAGGCAGACTTAGGCGTGGGGAATCTCTCTAAACCCCCAAAGCTGGCTGATGACGTCTCGCAGAAAAGCTCCCCAGGATCACCCTAAAGTCTTCTCCAAACGTTGGCAGGTGATTCCAGCTCGAGATCCGTTTGCCCCCCAGATGGGGACCAACAGAATCAAAGCCCCTTTGCCAAGGATGCAGAGCGGGCGAGCGGCAGCGCTCAGTCTAGACAATGACCTGCTCTGCTTTCTGCCTGGCCACAAGAGCCGGAGGTCCTGCCCACATGTGCACAGGCGGAGGCAGGAGCCAGGCACACCCGCATACATGCTGGGGGTGGTGAGGGCGGGGGCTGGACCAGGCTGGGGTGTCCCTGCTCCTCAAAGGCCGGGGACTTCATTTTCAGCAGGAAGCAGCCTAATACAGGAGTCTTGGCCAGAGGACAGCCTGCAGGGGTCCTCGCCCTCAGGTTTCCATGCAGCCCAATGCCAGACCTTTCCACGCTGCCGCCAAGCTCCCTCCCCGTGAGGCCGCCTCTCAGAAGACGTGGCCAGGGGTTGGCAAGCGTGAAGACTGCATCAGAGCTTAAAATGTCTGAAAAGAGCCATAAAGGTGTAAAGATCTGCATCTCTTTCCCCCTTAAAACCAATTAGCACGCTGTTGGTCATCAAGGTAGCAGGTGGCAGCGTGTGTCATGGGGCCACAGCGCAGGTGGCCATGTGGTCCTTGGGGAGTTCAAGAGATGGAGCCAGAGGGGCTGAGGACCCAGCTCCCCAGACAGTAGCCCAAATGGTTGCAGGATGGCCAGGGCTTGGAGGACAGCCCCAGGCAGTTCCCTAGGTGTCTGCCCCCAGGTCGCCATCTCTGCAACTGCATCCTCACACCCTGAACCATGAGCCTGAGGCACACTCCCTCTGCATGTCCACGGCTCCTACACCACCTGCCTCAGCTCCAGCACATCTGATCAGTGCCCCTGGCTTTATTTATCTCTTTTCTTTTGTTAAAACATCGCCCTGCCCTGAGCCTGCTTATGCGCTCTGCCCTCAAGCAGCAGCAGGGAAACTGAGGCAGAGCTCAAGTTGGTCTAGTAGGGGAGGTGCCCGCCTAACTCCATGAGACAGCTTGGCATGGGGAGGCCTGGAAAGCATCTGGAGACCTGGGCTTGCTTTCCAGGCCTCCCCACACTGGGAAAACCAACTGGCAACTCTAACTTGTTTTTGAAAATGCAAAGAGCTGGGCCCAGGCAGGACAAAGGACGAGAGAGATTGACTCAGCCAAAGGGACTGGGACTGAATGGAAGCCTGCACCATGCAGCAAGTGTATCACATCCGCAGGTCTTATTTAAAGGCTGAAAAGAATGGTTCACAGCTGGTCAAATGAGGAATAGGTGACTCACGCAAATCAGATTAGTTAAAACATTAGTTTCTGTGGGATACCCGGGGCAAGGGAGTCACTCATTAAGTTGCTGTTATCTCTTAAGGAAAGTCACCTAGGGCTAATTTGGGAGGGATGGGGGGGGACCTTGCTGCCCATCAGTCATGCTGTTCCATCTTCAGTGTTCTGAAGACAGATAAGAGGGAAACGAAGTTTTCTTCATTCACAACACGAGCCCGGACAGGTTCCAGCCACAGCTCCCAACAAGAGAAAGACATCATGCAGCCCTGACAAGCAATACTTGGTTTTCCAGGCCTCTACCAGTGGCCCCTGGTGCCATCTTGCATTCCCTTTACCTGCCGTCACCTCTTCCTTCTTTGCAGACTGCGACCTCTGGTCTTGGCATTTTGGTGAGAACATATGCTCTGGATCAGCTGCAACAGCCACTGAGAGGTCTTGGACTATAGTTTCAACCTTACAAACTCAGGCAATGGTTGTGGCATTCCACACTTCTTTTGCTAAGAGGTGAGCACAAGATTGCAGGGTGCTGGCATTTGCATGGCATCGCAAATTCAATGTTCTGTTGAGTCACATTTTCCTGTTTCTCCCCACTTTCTCTCATCCCTTTTTTTCTCCTGTGGCATCACCATCTCTGCATCCTCATGTGGCCAATGCTCTGTCATTCAGCTTCAACCAACACAATGTTTCCCCTCAGTGTCATCCTCTGTCTCCTGCTCAAGCTCTTTACCTGTAATCACTCCTGGTTCACAGCTGTCTCCCCTTCCTTCCTCAACTTTTCTCCTTTTCTCTTTATCTCTGACTGCCACCATCAGTCTCTATCCATGGGTGTCCTCGCTCCTCACTCCATCTTCTGTCAGCTTCTCCCTGCCACCATCTGACATTACTCTCTCCATCACAGCTATCTGGTTTCCCTTCTTACACCTTCTATCCTGTTCTCACCATTCATTTGGTTGTCACACCTTTCATCTTCTTCTATCTTCCTCCTCTCCCCTTCAGGCTCAACTGCTCCCCTTTCAGATGTGCTTAGAGGCTCAGCCGCACTATGGCACTGGGACTGTGCTCCTTGGGGATGGCATGTGTGTCCTTGGTTGGTGTTGACCTTGACTCCCCATTGAGCGATGTCCCAGCTGCTGTTCCATGTGCCCGAGTCAGGTGTGTTGGTTCGTTGCTTGCGCTCCACACCATTGCTTCTTGGAGCGTTTCATATTTTACAAGCCATGAATAGCACGCCCAGCAGCTCATCATCTTTCACTGCAATGGAACAGGTGACACAAGTGGAATTTGTCACAAAGGAAAGTCACCCTGACAACAGGTAGTTATTGTACACATAGCAAAAGGTCATACAGTCTTGAGGGAAAAGGATGAAAAGTTGTAGGTCAGAAATACAGAACGTGTGAGACTTGCAGAAGGAGGTCCCACATTTAATGTGACATCAGTCCCAGCCCCAGTTTGTGTGCGACAGACAGACATTCCAACATTAGTGCCCAGGCCATGAATTTACACAGTGCTGACAGCTGCATGAGATGAAATTCAAATCCATATCTTCACAGCTCCATTTCTGAGTAGGACAGGTCCTGGTGGCAGGTGATCATGCACGTGGTCACCAATAGAAATGTAGATCTATTGAAAAATGCCTGTTTATATTTTTGTGAAAACTGAGCTAAATAAACTAAGATATCAGAGCAGGAGGGGTTGCTCCATGGTGGGTTAGGAAGACCTGATCTCTTCTTGACTGGGATTCTGGGTGGTAGGTATCTGTGCAGAAAGGGCAGCGATGGAAATCACACTTGAGGAACCTAGACCTTTATTTCCCCTTTGCAGAAGGACTCCCAGGCATTGAAATTCAGCCACCAAGTCCAATTCCCTGAAGCTGACCAAGCAGAGCTCAAGCTGAGAGGAGTCAGACCTTGCAGGACCTAAAGGGTAGTTTTACCCTGAAGCTCTAAGGCGAGCAAGACAGTCACTGACTTGTGCGTAGAAGAGACCCTCTGGCAGTAACCGGGGTCTCACTGCTGGAGCCTGTTACAGACAAAAGTCATTCAGGATCAGAGTTTTCATTTGGCTTCAAGGGGTTTCATTTGATTATCTCTCCATTTTGAAATAACAGATGGGGTCTATAGATTGAGCTGCTTTTATGTCTTATGATCTAAATGTCTATATCATTTCATGTTAAAATGTCTTAATAGGGAAGGACCATGGGATGTGTGAAGAAAGCTAATAAGGGTCTGTGCAAAATGATGAGGAATTGTCAATATTGTCATCTTATCAATAATGCCGGTCTTTGGCAGGGCCAAAGATTTTCATGTGCCATCGATAATACCTCCAAATAACCATGAAGGGTTGATCAGATTCTAGTCTCCATTGTGGGTGGAGGAGAATGAAATGGCCGAGTTGATGAGTTTATGGGACTCGGTGAAGGTCAGGGAAGAGGTTTATATGATCACCTGCTATCAGCTGCACATGGCAGCAGAGACCAGCCTCACTTGCTGGGCTAGATTTATGCTGAGAGAAGATGGTGGTCAAGAAAACCACTTTAAATTATCCTAAGACTCCAAGTTCAACATCAAGCCTGAATAAAGTGATAACACCCATACTACGAAATATAGAGATTAATTTGTCCTGCACCAGAAAAAATACAAGCATCTTTAGTTCAATTTCATTTTCCTGATTCTACTGATTCCTAGTGTTGACTCTTGATGGTCAAAGTCGATTGGAAGACCGAGTCCTCCTACTGCACCAACCTTACGGAAAAGGGGGGTTAAGACCAGGATTGTGACTCACATGCCCTAGAGATGCAAAAATATTGTCAACCTCTTCTAAGCATCTCATAAACCCCTGCATCCCAATGCCTGGCCTTGGCCAACATCCGTACCTCACTCCCTAATTTATGGAGAAAGTCAGGTGGAGCTTAGAGGTCACAGAGACTCTGACCCATGGCTGATGATACTGAGCCCAGGAGCTCATCTCTCTTCCTTTCCTTGGACTGTCATTCAAGCACTTTGAAATTTGCATCTGAGAAGCATATGCAGTCTTAGGTTCATTGACGTGTCACGGCGGTCTTCAAGGTGAGAGGGACTAGACAGAGTGGGTGTTAAGGAGCCTTTCTACCACTGCGATCCTATAGGTGCAGGAGGATTTCATTTGAAAGAATGATGAACCGCCCCCAGAAAAGCAGTCTGCAAGGTGTATGGCAGCCGTTGTCACCAAATTAGAATTTAATCAATTGCTTCACCAAAGAAACAGCCTGACGGCCTCCTGGATCACACAGTGCAAATGGAATTTAAATTCTCAGACTTTTTAAAAATTATTCCTAGTCTCTGAAAGATTGATCTGGCCCTGCAGAGAGGTATCCATTGGGAGGCCCATCGGGAATATGGTTCTCTGGACTGTGCTCCTGTTTGTGTGCCTTATGGGGAAACAGAGAAAAGAGAAAAATCCATCTCAGTGAATAATATCAATTGACACTGGCGAAATCCAGCGAGATGGTTCCTTTATCTTTATTCAATACATGAGTGTCCAACTTCATGCCTGTGATTTCCCAGGGGAGGGGGCCATGGATGTACCCTTCAACATTCTATGTTCTCCAAGCTGTGTGGTGACCTCAGGAGCAAATGGCCTCAGTTGGTCAGAATCCAATAAAACTGTTGGTGTTGAAGGTCTTTATCCAGCAGGACTCAGCCTGGCCTGTAAGTCTTTCAAGCTAGCTCTGCCAGGATGCCTCGGGCCACACTTGCCTCAGGAAACTCTTAAGTGTGCACGTGCTTGAAGAAGTCCTCTTTTCCCATAAATGCTGAATGTGCCCTTGATGACCTGATTTCAAGGGTAATCAAGCCTACGGGCCTGGTTGTCCCAAGACCAACAACGCTAATTGGCTACTTGTGTCCTGTGTGAACTTGAACCGATCTCCCCATGTAGCAGCAAGGGAATACTGCTGGCCTAAGTGTAATTAATGTTTCAATGGAGCTTCTCGCACTGGCAAGCCCTCACTCAGCAGATCACATCCATTAGAGACGCACCGGCCTCCACCAGTCAATCATGTTCCATTGATTTGTACAATGCATTTCATCAGTTCTATCCTTAAGACTCGGCTTCAAGGTGGAGCAATGGTCTCAAGAAATACCGCTATTGTTGTTATACTAGAAATAATAATAAGCATGTGCATTCGGATGCCCTGTGTACATAGCTCATAAAAATCTTTTGTTTTCTGGTTTTATTTGTCATGGATCTTGAATCAATAGGGATCTCAGTCTCAGAGATGCTTGCATGATGGGGTAGAATAACCCATTTCTCTTTTTTCTTCCTTCTAATCTGTTACCTTGGCAAATCTTTCCATAATCTCAGAGAAGTCTCTCCTGGAGTGTGCATCACTATAATTTTTGAAATCCTAAATATGATGATAGCTTCATGTGATATGAATATGGCTATGAAAAAAACAAGCATAAAGGATATAGAACTTCTCCAGATATACTAGCCAAACTATGAAATCCTCAACTTCTACTCCACCCAGCTGGTCATCATTACCTTTCTGTTTCTACAATTCATCCTAAATAGCTCTCCAGCAGCTGAACAGTAAAGAAATTGATCTTGCATGGGAGATCAAGACTCTTTTCCCTAATCAATTCGGATATCTTTACTCTCTTTTGAAAATATGTATTTACACTCTCAAGATAGTATTAGAGCAAAAGGTGCTAACAATTTTTGGAATATCTAAGTTCTCTATTGCTATAGAGTTGAAGATATGTACTATCTTAACCCACACGTGTGGATATATATACATGTGTATGTATATACATATTCAATGCATGCATGCATGTATATATATACACATAAATATGCTCTCTATATATTATAATCCCATGATGAATATCTACTGATATATGTGTGTCTACATATGTAGAGAGAGAAAATGAGAAGGACAGAAAAACAGAACAAGATTTATTTTAAGGATTCGGCTCATACAATTATGGAGAATACCTGCAATTATGGAATCTAGAATGTTCAGAGAGCTCTGGCAGGCTAGAGACCTAGAGAAGAGTTGATGCTGCAGTTCAAGCCTGAAGGCATTATGCTGACAGAATAGCCTCTTGTGAGAAGGTCAGTTTTGTTCTATTCAGTTCTTCAACTGAGTGAGTGAGATACACCCACATTATAGAGGGCAACTGCTTTATCAAAGTTCACCAATTATTTATTTATTTGCTTATCTATTTATCTATCTATCTCACATGGTTGTAGCCCTCAGAGTTCTCCTCCCTCCTTATCACCTCTGACCCATCACCATATTCCCTTGTGTTCTTCCCTTCCCTGTTTTGCCCCCACACCCCTCCTTTGCTATATGTTTTGACTCGATGCCTATTTCTTGTCCTTTTATCTGATTTATCCATATTCTACTGATTTAAATGTCAATCTCATTCAAAACCACCCTCTCAGAAATATCCGTAATGATCTCTGTCCATATGTCTGAACAACATGCTTTAGCCTAGTTGACTCACATTATCTAAAAATAAAAGTTCTAAATTCTCCAACTCCATGTTCTCCATGTCCAATAGTTATCCGCTCTAAACATGCTGTGTGACGGGTAACCTGCTTTAGATCCTTTCCATTGAGACTAAGTGGCTCCCATCTAAATCATGCCCCTGCCTACATCATGGGATTGTAAAACTCCTTCCAATACAAATTGCATCAATTTTTGTGACAACAGCATTTGTTGGCATTCTGGGTGCCTTTCAGCATTATTGCTGAGTGACAAGAAGATGCTAGTGAAATATCCTGTCTGCATGTGAGGTTAGAAGGGAAATAAGAGTGATTTCTAAGCCTGCTTCCTGCAGTCTTTAGCTGCGAGCCTTAGGTTAATGATTTAATCTGTTTGGACTTTAGTTTTTTGAGCTATTGCTTAGGAATAAAATACTTTCTTCATGTAATTCATCTGCACATCAAATAAGCGAATATATTTGAAGGCACTTTGAAGGCACAATGCAGTCCCCAAATGAAATATTTTAAACAGTTTTGCAAAGCTCTGCTTCCGTCACTAAGCAGTGAGCTCAATAAATTGAGGGCCCTTAAAACCAACACATTGCCAGCATTTAGAAAGTCACTAACTACTAGTATTAATGGCACATGTTGGTGACTAATTTGGCTAGAACTTATTATGACAGGTAGGTCGCAGTCTCTTTGAATAGAAAATAGGTGAGAATCTATGATCTGTGCAGCTCAGTCTTGTGTTTCCTTTCTTGTGAAGTCTTTATGTTTTTTGACACATGAACCCATTATTCTCAGTCACTCAGAACTGGGGGTGCTTGGCAGACGAGCAGCACTAGCGCCATTATTTGGGCATCATCATTAAGACCAAACCTCTTCACTGCATATCTGGAAAGCACTAAGTTCCCCAGATAGAAAAAGGAAACCATCTCAGCCTTTATCCCAACTACACTGTGGACCCTGGGTCACTTAGGATTTTGCTTTCTTCGATGTTTGCTCTCAATCACACTTTCTAATAATTTGTCAATATATTTACTGATGAGGTTGATGTTGCTATTTTGTGGTCCAGTTGGAGACTCAGGGTCAGGATATGCTCGCCTGGGAAAATGATGCAGGAAGACCAATAGTAGTTGCTGTTTTTTATTTTTTATTTTTCTGACCGGTATGTATAATTCCTATGTGTACCAGGCACTGACCAAGGACCAAAAGCTATTTCATTACTCACTAACAATTTAAGAGCAGACAACTGGGGATATTATCACCATCCTCACCATTGATTTTAGGTGAAAGACTCAGAAAGTTGAAACATGTTCATGGGATCTGACATTTGCATTAAGACATGGGACTTGTGCAAACCTGTCTGCATCCAAAACTCTTGGAAATACTAGACGGTCTATTTGCTGTTTGCTTGTAGTTTCTGCCTCTGAGATGCTCTTGTCGACTGCGTGGGTAGGATATTGCTTCTAACTAAGTCTTCAAATCATTGGCCAAGTTGATCTTTGGTCATGTTCACAGCTGGTCTTTTTCACTCTGCTGGAAAGCTGAGAGTCCAAACATAATGTCTTGCTGAACTACTATATCAGAAAGGGAAAGACCAACATATGTGTTTCCCTGTTTTTGATGTTAAAATCACTAGGAAAGAAAACTCCATCATACCTGCAGGCTCAGAGCTGAATTTGATAGGAAACATTAGATTTTTCATCAAGATGAGTTTGAATCACTTGATTAAAACCCACTTGACCAACCTATTTTAAGCCAGAATTTTGTGAACTCTATTACCTTTTTAAATCTGACATCTGTGCGGTCTTGATTTGCTTTTTCTTAAGAAGGTTAGAATATTCTGGATGCCAATAAAGATGTAGAAATAATAAGCCTGAGAGCAGGACCAGGAGGAAAGAGGATGGAGCATCCATCAGATGGAGACTTTGGCCAGCAAAGCATTTGTATCAGCAAATGAAAATCCTACTCAGGATCCAATAAATGTAACTCATAAATGTTTAATCCACAAAGAAGAAAACAAATCTGATTTGAATTGGGAAGGAAATTCTTTTGCCAAGCACAGCAATCTCTAGACATTTGCAGATAAATTCAGGCAAGTTTGAATTTTCATAAATTCCCCAGACAATTACTAAAGTATTTTGATGTAATGGTATCATCATTTTTTCACACATCTTTATTCACCAAACTCTGTGTCAAGAGACTCTACTTTCCAGTGCAAGCTACAGCTCTGAAGAGTGGTATGTCTTCAGAGAGGGCACAGCTTCTCTGGGCTCAGATGTCAAAGTGATTCAAATTTACATTTGAAAACATGGAATCAGGAGCAGGGAAACTTCAGCTGTAAGGGGCTGGATAAACATTTTAGACTTTGTGGCCTTTGTCGCCTTGACTTTGTCATCTAGTGTGACAACATGCACAGAAAATGTATGAGCATGTAAATGTGACTGTGTTGCAATAAAACATGAATGACACCGAGTTGTGAATTTAATTATTTGTGAATAACACTAATTGTGAATCTATCACAAAAAATTGTTATTTTCCGACTTGTTTTAAAGGTGTACTTTGGTGTACATTAGATTTAGAAATATGTAAAATGATGTATTTTTAACAAGTGAAATTATAAATTCACAAAATTGCAAATTACAAATGAAAGTGAAATGTTTAAAGAAGCTATTTTTATCATACTATGAAAAAACAGTATGTCTGCTTATGGTTGATTCAATTTCTAAAAATGAATAGAAATAATGGCAGTACTACTCCATATGTGATGTCACCTAGTTTCAAAAATTATTCAATTTTCATCAAGAATACAGCTATGGAAAGCAACCTCAAAGTCACCTTTGTGAAGAAAAATATGATTTTCTTTATATTTTAGCCAAGAAATAGCCATAGATGATTATGAACAATCAGAAAGTAAGCATGATGCTTGCATTTTCATTTTTATTGCTAATTCTCTAATGGAATAGCATTCATGCAAACGTTGCAATTTAACAGTATGTGGACCCTTAATTAATGAAGCTCTACCAAGGTGAAAATTGTCTAACAATTTTTGTATTCTGAAAGATACTTAATTGTCTCTAGGGGAGACCTTTGCTCTTTTCGACTATTAAGGAGCATAAACTTTAAATTTGTTGATGCAGAAAAAAAATGTGGATCTCAGATGATTCAAATTTAATTTATAGTTATCGAATCCCCAATCTGAGCCCAAGAACATAACAATAATGTTAACTATCACTGCACTTTTTTTTGTACACAAAGCAAACTTTCTGGTAGAGTCTAAAGTTTCCATTTGATAGATGAAGAATAAGTATGGAAAGTTTCATTAATTTTTCATTCCCACTTCAATATGCTGCTGCTTTCTCCACAGTATGGAATAAATACATGCAGAGACAGTTGTTAAAGAAGAGGTGCACTTGTGAAAGCAGGGTGATCAGAAAGGGAAGCTCACCACGCAGTCACCTGCTGATGGCGGATGGATGGCCCATCCATCTGTTGGCATAGAGACAATCTCGCAAGCTCAGTGAACACCTAACTGGTTGGGACCCTCACACAATACATACATGTCATCACGAGTGCCCAACAATCTTGAAAAGCAGGGTATCAGTCTAGCTTTGAGAATGAGAAAACGAGTTGTTCATGAGCTCAAGTTCTCAGTGTGGGTATCAACCTTTGAACTTGCATTTAGTAGACATTTGAGGAGCTGTCATTTCTCCTGTGGCCTTGAAATAACAGACTTCCTCAATCAGTGTCCTCAACTGACCCCACATCGCTTTAGCAAAGGCCTGTCACTACAATGATGGTAAGAAAGAAGTCCACCAAACCCAGGAGGCATCCCATTTTCTGACCACTTTGTGAATAGCTCGCTTTGTTTCAGAAACCTGTCTATACTGGAGAACACTGTGCGTGCTTGAGAGGAGCTGGAAGAAGACTTTTATTTGTTTGAAATTATTTCACCAGCCTTCCTTGACATTTGCTGTTAATTATTCACTGGGAAACGGAGGAATATGTCAACACAACATTTGTCACTGGTTATTTAGAGACACAGGTTGACAGATCTTGGCAGAATCCTTGAAAGATCTATCTGTCAAGGTTGCTTTTAGCCTCTGTATTTACTTTATATTCTCAAGACTGTAAAATAAGATCTTCAGCTAGAAAGCCATGAAATCGCTATTCACAACAAAGACAAATATTTTGGATGTGGCGAGTAGTCCCGGAACCCACTTGACAGAGCAAATGATCTGTATTTGCTCTCTCTCCTGGGCAGTCCAGGAAAGGAGAGTGGAAGTGGCATCTTACAGATCTGAAGAGAGTCATTGAATAAAGGGAATCATTCACATCATATGCCACTGCCTCCAAAATAGCCACAGGAAGTCCCCCATTTTCGCTCACTCTCCAAAGGAAGGGGTGAACACATTTACACGTTCCAGAAATGTAAGTATGGCCTTTATCTGAATTACATCTCTCAGCATTGTGGCTAAAATTCAGATGACTTTGGTTTAAATGAAAGATGAGCAATTAGGATAAAAGGTGCCTAAAGCACATGAGAGAAACTTTGTGGTAAAGGACATTGGAGAATGGTGTTAATCAGAGATTGGGATCCTGGTAGGTATGTTGAGAGACTGGAGACCGCTTAGAATTGTAACATTCCTCTGAACACAGAAAAGTTCCCACAAGGAAAATGTGAGGCAAGACACAGATGCGATATCCCTACATACATTGAGAGGCCAAGGACCCCTTGCCCAGTTTGGGCGATTTCAGTGGAATGCATGCCATTTATGAAATAGAGACGAGGTCATTTTATATAGGCTCATGGATCTTCATACAATGACTCATAGATTTAGTTGTGAGGACCTGTAGGATTAATCACTAGATTGTCACTGTTTTTGAGAGGAAAAATTAATCAAAGACTTTAGACTCAAAGACAGTTGAAGAGTCATTGATATGTGAAGAGGGGAATGTGAGGGAATGTGGTCGATTTTAAAGCGGTGGGTCCCTGGGAATGAATTCTAAGAATGTTGATCCTCTCAGCTCTTGGAGCATCTGGGTGACCCCTGGGACTATCACGGGTGATTTTCTTTCCATCTGTAGGCCAATTTTGCATTGGCCTTGATAGTTTTTGAAAGTTGTGAATCCCCTGACAGGAAGAGAGAGGGGGACTAAAATAAGGAATTTAAATAGAATTGCCAGTGAGATCTCAGGAAATATTGGACTGCAGTATGGTTTGAGTTCCTTTAGTCTTCAAATGAGCTCACTTCTTTAGGTGGTGTAAGAAGAGACTTAACTTTCTACTAGGTGGGCTGATAGCCAGGCCAGTGGGTGGACAGTGTGATGAGAAAGGAAAGGTCATAAGACGAAAGCACCTACCTCGGATAGAGGTAGGGAATACAGGGTAAGCAGGAAATGCATAGCAGAAGTATTGGCATGGAAACCTGTGGAGTGAGGATGGGTGAGGCAGAGTCCTGAGAGAAATGAAGAGCAAAAATCAAGCTGGGCATGGTGTCTCGCGCCTCTAATCTTCAGCCTATGAAGTGGCTGGGGCTAGGGATCATGGTTCGAGTCCCGCCTGGGGCCCGTAGTGAGACCTAGTTCCAAAAAAATAGCTGGGCGTGGTGGCGTGCGCCTGTAATCCCAGCTACCTGGGAAGCTGAGGCTGGGGATGGCTTGAGTCCGTGGAACCCCGGGCAACGAGAGCCTGCGGTTCCACGGGCAAAAAGAGTGAGACCTGGTCTCAAAAAAAAAAAAGGAGCAAAAATCAGCGATTTGCTGCTTGCAACTAAGATTATAAGGCGTGGGCTGGAATGAGCAAGAGCAGCAGTAGGGCGAATCCTGCAGAAAGACAAGGAAGGTGGTGGGGAAACCAAGATCTTGAAAGCATTGTCTAGGATGGTAATCTAGGTGAACCCCAGAGATCACAGAGATGTGAAATTCATATATAAATAAAGTATTTTTTTTAAATCAAGGGGTTTTCTTGCAGATCTTGGGGAGCAGCCTGGAAGCAGAGGCTGGAAATGACAAGGGCGATGAGCAAAGCCCTCTGGGGATTTCCCCAGGAAGCATCGGTCAGTGGAAGATGGACTCATGGCAGAGTTGAGCAAGGGCAGCTGGGACGGTGTGAAGGAGGGAGGACGGTGTGGGGCTCCCAACATCAGGGAGGGCTTCTCCCGAGCAGTGGAGCAGGACATGAACGAGGCATTTCCTTCAAAACATGCGCTCACTGTTCCGGTCTCTCAATGTCCATCGACGCCCGGAAGGCAGGGGTGACAGGGCAGAGTCGCCTTCTTTCAGCTGGAGACGTTTGAATCCAGGTGGAGCCGTTTCCTATTTCTTGGCATGTATTTTAACGCTGTCCTGTTTCTGCAGTGGGGCTAGCGCAGGAAATAAAACCGAATAAATATCCTCGCTGAATGCGTGCTTAAGTGTTGGATGTCGGGAGCTTTAGCCCCTTTCTTAACAGTTGCATATATTTTATGGCAAATAAAGGCAGCTGACCAGGGCAATCTCACTGGTCTCAGCATGAAGAGGAAAGCTGTTCTATCCATACACATATTCAATTCTCCCAGCAGGCGTGTATCGCTGGCGACTGTAGTGCGCATGTCTGTGAGACGCTGAGACAAAAGCATAAATGAAATGAGATGTAGAGCCTCGAGCCATAGACTCTAGCAAGGAATTGTCAACTCACATGTTTTTTCTGGAGGAGAAAAAAGAGACTTAACAACTATGGGCTGGGCTCTTGCAAGGAACTTGGCCAGGGGATCACAAGCTTCCATTTGTGCCATGGAGCCTCAAGCAGCCCTGTGTGATGGAGCTCTCCGCGATGATGGCTGTGCGTGGAAAGGACGTCAAGCATCTCTTCGTATCTGTAAGGTGTGGCCGGCACAGCTGAGAGGTGGAACTGTTCACTGTATTTACTGTTCGGTCATGTACACCGTATCATGGAGAGCCACACAGGAAGAGGGACGGTCATCCTGTACCCCCAGGTGGAACCCTTGGGGGCCTCACATTGCAAGCATTTCCTGTTCATCATCTCATCTCGATGGAGGAGGACGCAAGAGGAGGCATCAGGTGAGCACAGTGGGCCCCACCATTCGGCCACACTCTCTGCTCCTGCAACTCCCAGTGGCATGTGAGGCATGGCCGTGTCCCACAGTGCTATCCTAAGTGGGGCGTGACAATGTGGGAGCCTGAGGCATAGCGAGGCTGTGACTTGGGAAGCAGCTTCTATCAGAGAACAGTCGGAGGAGGGTCTGCATCCAAGATGACTTTTTATTTCTCCCTTCCTCACCCTCCTCCCAGAATGAGGCTGACAGGTTAGCAACCCTCCCACGCACTCCCATTTGCAGATGTAGAAAGATGCTTAGGCTGAATCGAGCTGAGCACTGTGTTTAGAGCTGGAAGATGTAAATGCAAACCCTTCGTTTGCCATTTGAACCTACCAACGAGGCTCAGACATTTTATTTGGAAACGGGGCAATAGCTCACATCTGAGTTCATCATCTTCAGCGTTGAGGCACATGTGACCTCACGGAGTAGAACCGGTGTTTGTCCTTGCTGCAGCAATTCATTAAGACAAGCCCTACCATAAAAGCACATGGGTCCAAATTAAAGTTTGGATCAACATGAATGAGTTGAGCTGAAAAATCCCATCAGTTCAAATAGTTAAGCAGAATGAATGACTCTTAGAGAAGCAACGTCTCTTTCTTGGCTTCCTCGTCTTGTGGGACCAGAGCTCACCGCCCAGGAGCGAGCAAGGTACCAGGCGTGCATAGGTGCAAGGAATACCTGTGAAGTCAGCTACATCCTGAGTGGCCCCTGAGCCCCTCTCCGATCTACAGATGCCCAATCTCCCTGGAGACGCCATCCGGGGTGAACCTGTCAATCTTAGATGACGACACTTTGCGTTTTCACACGACTGGCAGGATTCATAACTGCCACAAGTTGTGAATTTAATTGCATGAACTGAGATGTTAACTTTTGAGTCTATCACTCATTTCATTAAGAATCGAGAAGGCGATGCACAGTTCAAAAAGGAAGATGTACAGAATTGCACCTTTTTCTCCTCTTCTGTCACGAACTGTTCACTGGTCATCAGCCAGCCCTTCTTGATACAGTCATGGATAATGGGTGTCCACTGCCCTCGGAGAAGTGGAGAGAGCCCTGTCTGGAAAGAACTGCAGCCTATTGAGGTTGGTGTTGAGGTTTGCTTGCCCGGCACCCAGAAGCTACCGGAGACAGTCAGTGTGGAGGAGGCATCATGAGGAAAGGCTTTCCGACCAAATGCCGCCCTTCAGAGCGTTTCCAAGGAAGAGTGGATCTGCTCCCTCTGCACGGGACACAGGGATGGAAGGAAGGACACAGTGCCATGGGGCCAGCCTTGTCTGCAGGACAGCCCACAGTTTGCAATGCTGGCAGGAGAGACGAGTCCTAGTGAACTGGGTGCCCCTTCCCGCCTTGGGTTGTGGCAGTTGAACTTCCAGAGGAGGGATTTGGAAGAGGAGTTGGTCCAGAAGTAGGGAGATGGGAAGGCATTGGACAAAGTGAAGCGTGGTGTTGATGAAGAGCCAAGGTGGCTGGCAGAAGAGTGGCCGGTGTGGAGAGTGTGGCACCACAGCAAGGTGGCCTAGTGAGCTGGTTCCTGGAGATGGCCAGGGATGTGGGAAGCTGATTTGTGCACCAGCCATTGTGGAAGGAGTTTGGAGCATCTCGGAGAAGTGGAGCAGCTTGGAACATTAGAGAGAGAAGAAAAGAGAAGACGCCAGAGAAAGGACTGGACTTTGTGGAGTGCCTGCCTCTGAGGTTTGGAGGGGCAAAGGGCGCCATCTTGGACTGTGTTGCGAACTGTTGGACTCAAGGGTGCCTGGGGTGAGATAACTGCCATGTGTGGCTTTAAAAAAAATAACTTCATTTACTTGCTTAACTTTCCTTGTTAAGAATATCTCTTGTTCAACTGCATTTGAGTGGCAACTGCTACATGTGGGTGATGCGGACCTGGGGCTTGTGAGCTGGAGGCTTTTGCCCCTTGCAAAGCCATTTCACTAGGAAGGAGATGGAGCTGAGCTGGCGGAGATGGAGCTGAGCTGAGCGGGATGCGGACGCGCTTTGCATTGTCTGCAGGAGAAGAGAGGGCAGCATCCATGAGCTCACCCTTGAGGTCCAGAACAGCAGCCGCATAGAGCAAGCAGGGCCCTGTGAGAGGCGGAGCAGGCACCGAGTTGGAGACGAGCCACACCTGATGCCCCGATGGCAGCAGGCGTGAGGGAAGGGGGCCATTTAAAGAGCTTCTCCCTGGCCGGAGCTGGAAGGCCTGGTGATGGTTAGCACTGGCTAGGGTTGGACAGGGCAGGAAGCAGGAACTCAGTGCCACTGTCTGCCAAGTTCCTTCAGGGGTGCAGGAAAGGAGCACCTAGAGTAACGCGTCTTCTCTTCTTCCTGTTCCTTCCATTTCTTCTATGTGTCAGGGCCTGGAGGTCTGGGGCCCCGTTTGACGGTGCACACGCTTCCTGGCGTCACAGGGGTGCTGCCTCAGTGGGCTCTGACCAGGGGACTTCTGACCATGGGGTGTGGGCCGAGGTGGGCCTGCCTGACTGGGGACATCTTCTCGGACGATGTCGAGGTGCTGGAAGTCGCAGCGATGGCTGTGTTCGCCCCCGGAGGGCCCTGGCCGGCACGAGGTGACGAGTGGGAGGGCCGTGGCAGTTCCCAGGGCTGTCGTGGAGGACGGTCCTCTGGGGAAGAAGGCTGACAAGTGGCCGGTTCTCAGGCGCCGTCTCACTTAGGGACGTGCCAGGACATACCAGGACGAGGCCCGGGCTTGACTGTGGAACAGCTGGGGGGACACCACAGCCTGATAGCCCAAGAGCCACCATGTCCACGGCCTGGGGCTGGGCGGGGAGTGGAGCTGCAGGCCGACTTTGTGGGCATCCGCAGCGCAGTCAAGGAGCAGAGCTGCCCGGTGCCTGCGGGTGGACCGGCCACAAGGTGCGCAGCGCTGGAGGGAACGTGATGTTGGACCCAGCAGCCTTCCGAACTGGCAGGATAGTGCCAGGCTCAGCACATTCTCTCCTGCCCGTGCCCAGCGGGCACCTGTCAACCCTGGTCTTAGCTGCTGATGACCAGCCTGGGGCAGGGGCCATGCGAAGAGCGGGACCGCCCTGACATGTCGCTCTTGGTCGGCCTTCTGTGCATTATGACATCATTATCATGTCATAGCACCATGACGTTATGACAACGTATGCTCATGATGAAATGAACGGACGCATGGTACCATGACAGTCTCAGGGGGGTCCTTGAGACCCAGCCTGCACACACACCACAGGGAGCCAGCCCGAGGCCCCAGTGGCTGTCCTGTGTGTGTACGAGTCTCACTGCCCCTGTGGCCGGAAGCAGCCTTCAGAGGCCAAAACCTTGAGCTTCACGCCCAATCTTGCTGCTGTTTCGTTTCTTTTTTTAACTGATTATACGTGTATGTATCTATACATGTGTGTGACTATATGTGCATGTATATTACATCCTTGTCCACCCGAGGTTCCCCTATCACTTGTCACCCGTGAACCATCTTAATCTCTTGTGTCCCACCCTCCCCCGCTTGCACCCCCCTCCCTCTCTCTTGTTCTGTGCTTCTGTTCTGTTGGCAGTTTTAAAGTCTCCTTGTCCTTTCATTTGTGTTCCCTCTATCCCTCATCTGAGTGACAACATGTCCCATATTTCTCTTTTTCTTTCTGGCTTATTTCTGCTAACATGATTCCTTTTAGCCCCATCCATGTTGCTGCCAATGACATAAGTCTGCCTTCTTGATGGCTGAATAATATTCCATTGTGTACAAAGACTGCAGCTTTTTCCAGCCCTTTGTCTGTTTTGGAGCATTTGGGTTGTTTCCTGGCTATTGTGAATAGTGCTGCGATAAACATCCAGATGCAGGTATCTTTTTGAGTGAGTGTTTTCGTGTCCTTTGGGAAGATTCCCAGCAGTGCGATTGAATGGGATTGCATGGGAGCTCCATTGTCAGTAGTTTGAGGGTCCTCCACACAGCCTTCCATGGTGGCTGGACCCGTCTGCACTCCCACCAGCAGTGTAAGAGTGTTCCTTTCTCTCCACGTTCTCACCAGTACTTGTTGTTGCCTGCTTGTTTTCCTATGGGCCGTTCCTGCTGCCCTAAGACGGAATCTCAGTGTAACTTCAATTCGCATTTCCCTGATTATCAGTGATGCTGAGCATTTTTCATTTGCCTGTTGGCCACTTGCACCTCCTCTTTGGAGAAGTGTCATTTCCTGTCTCACTACACCTGTGCCAGCTGTCTCCAGTATGCCATGCCAGCAGACACAGTGGCACTGATGCCAGAGTTGATCACATGGGGGAGATGGCCAGAGGGACGGTCACAGGGCAGACAGGTGCGCTCTGCGTTGGAGGTGGTGTGTTACAAGTGACACGAATCTGCTGTTATCTCAAAGTGAAACAGCACACCACCAACCTAGCCTTTACACGGATTTTAAAAATTTGTTTAAACATGTGTCCTCTCATATACAGAGAAGTAAAGGGCCGTTTCTCAACTACCAGTTTGCAGAAGACATAGACATGACCGTCAAGTGAACGTCTCTTACACTAGATCACGTGAAATCGGAAGTCAATACCTCTTCCTTTCCTTGGTTAAACTATGGAGTAAGGGGTCATTGTTGGTTCATCACATGATTCAGAAACACAGGTTCCTGCCTCTTCAGGGGAAAGCCCTGTGGCACCTTGGTGGCAGGCAGGCTGAAGAAGCGGGTCCTCCTGGGGAATGGGAGGCCTTGATTTGCACTGTTCACTCACCCATTTGTTTGATGACCAGCATGCAGCGGTCCCTCGCTGGAAGACAGAGCTCCAGCCTTTACAAGAGCTGCAAAGTTGCTGCTGTGATGATTCCCGCCCCCTTAAAGATGACCGATCTGACCGTGTGTTGCCCGAGGTCACACATGTACCGTAGTGCAGACATCCTCTCTTCTGCAGAGGTGCTGCTTGCTGTGTGTGCTGGGTGTTGTTTCTCGATATCGTCATCCTGCTTGGTGAGGCGGAGCCTAGAGGTGAGACACTTGGCCATACGTGATGGGCAGTGACTTCAAGATGGCAGAGGGCCCTGGAGACCACGGCTTGGACTTGCCTTGTGCTCAAGCAAGCTCTAGGGAGAAAGATGTTCTGGAAGGGCGTACGAGCCACTGGATAAAAGAGGCCCAGGGGAGTTCATCTGGGCTGAGGGAAGGGTTCTCAGGACATGGTTGGGATGAGTGGAGACTTCACCTCCGAGTATGGTCCTGTTGTGTTGTGTGGTGTCCTCTCTTTGTCCACTCCCCTTGCGTTAGAGGTCACGTATGGAATGAAGAGGAAATGAGATGGAAGAGATTGACGGTGATCTGTGAGGCCGGTCCACAGGACAGGGGTCCTGGGAAGCATGTCCAGGTCCCACTTTAATGGACTTGTGAAGCCCCTTGTAGATCCCAGCCAGGACATGTCACGGTGATGTCATGAGGAAGGAGCAAAGCGTCCATGACACGCAGCAGGGAGGATACAGGGATGCACGATGACAGGAGGATATGCCTGTGGGGGCAACAGTCATCGCTAATAGGCCCTATGTCTCTTGGGACATTCCACAGAGGCCAGGAAGCTGGGTGACAGGGGAGAGACGTGCTATGGCCCACCCTCCAGTGTGCCCGAGGGGGCTAGAGAGACAGGAGGTGTTCCTCTTGTCTGAAGCTCCATCTCTCTACCTGTTTCCATGTTCCTCACCCTCATGTCAAGCTTTCCCGCTTAGTGAAGGAGCACGAGAGAGAGAGAGGAGGTGTGTGCGTGTTTGCGCATATGTGTGTGTGTGGTGGGGGGCAACCTGGGCCAGTAGCAAGCTGCCCCTGGGGCCAGCCTGCAATGGCGGGGGCCCCCACTGTCCCCTCTGCTGTCTCACCCCAGTCCTGGGGGCGGGGAGGAAGCTGGCGTCAGGTTCCTGCAGGATTGGACATAGGAGCGTCCCCTTCTCCACAGATGTCTGACCGTTGGGGTTGGCTTGAAGAGGATTTCAGCATGAGATGCGGAACCCTCTCTCTCCTCTGTCCCTTGAGCCGTGGCCAGATGCTCGAGGCCAGGTGCGTTGGGAACGCTCCGAGCACACGGCTGCCTGAAGCCTCAGCATGGGGGTGCAGCGCCCGTATTTCTTCTGTCCGCTTCTCCGGGCGTTGCCCCACCCAGAGCTGCCAGAGACTCTGGGGTTCATGCTTAGCGGGGACGCCGCGTGCGATCTTTGAGGACTCCTTAAAAGAGACATTTGTGAGACTCAGACTTCTGTTTGGACTCTTTGCGGAAATGCTGACAATGCTTTAGTCATAAGCGAGCCGCTGTCTTGGCTGGTATTGTCATCCTCCCACCCTCTGCACCTCCCGCAGGGAGCTTGCGGGCTGTGGACAAAGGCAGACGGAGACGTGTCCCTGTCAGGTTCCCGAAACCCACCTGGTTTTCATCAGCAAGTTGTGTGCCCACCAGCCTTTGGCTTGGTCTGGATACACTGATTCAAATCCCAAGAGCTGCTGGGAGCTGGTGGGCTATGCTCTTGGTGCAAGTCCAGGGGATTCAAGATGGACAAGGCAAAGGTGGTGTCAGTTTGGTTCCGTTTTGCTTTATTCCAGATGTTTGCCCAGAATACTGTTCTGCTCCCTCTTCTTTCCTGAAAATAAACTCAACAGAGCTTTCATCCAGCCCACGAAGCAAAGCCTCCAAACAGCAAACAGTGGGGGCATTGCTCTGAGAGAAATTGGTGTGGACATCTCTAGACTCGAAGAGAGAGAAGATCTCTCACTCAGATTCTGTTATCGTCCAACTATTGTAATAATTGCTTCATTATTCTGGGAGAGTCAGTTAGCAACGAAACCTCCCCAGCACTCCTGATGGGGATCTGGCTCTCTGCGTGCTTGAATGTTCCGTATGACTATGCTACACGCAGTCGCAGTTCGATTTAATCTAAAGGAAATAGAGAGAGAAGCCGCCTGCACGTCTCTCTCTGAGACAAAGTCCCACTGAGTCTGAACCTTGCCAGGCAGGCGGTAATGATGCGTATCAGATATGATCATGCGCCGTGTCATCGACACAACTTCCGGGGACCCACCCCCCCACACACCCGTGGCTTCCCTGTGCCAGCACCAAGCCCTGTCCCATCCCTGTCACCAGCACTTATGCAAACTCCTGCATTTCTCTGCAATAATATGTCATCATTAACCATATGCCTGCTTTCCACCACTTTCCCCCCAGCCATTCACCACCATTAGTTTTTAGTACTCTTTGCTGAAGACAGTTGGCTCCCAGCCAGATGTAATGAGGTTGAGATTTGTCAAGCTTGATAATTGTCAAGGGAAGAATACAAAGGTAATAAAAGGCAGGTTTCTGTTTTATGTCCCTCCATCAGCTGCAGGGGCCATGGTCATAGCTGCGCCCTCTGAATTAGGACCCACAGGTCAGGAGGTTGTGTGAGCTTGACAATGACCAGCTCACAGTCATCACATTCCAGGGACGGATGGAAAAGCCTTAATGACTGTCCCTAATTTTCACAAAGAGAGCGGCAAGGAGGCGCGCTATTCCGTCTCAGCTGACAAGGAGTCATCCAGTTCTTGAAGTGAGATAAACTCCGCTTGTCTGAGACTCCTGAAAAATAAAACATTAAAACAAACACAGGATTCCCGCCTTCAAAAGAGATCCAGTCCCATTGGGGAGAGCCGAGCTGACAGTACCTTCTTGTCTGTGCAGAAAACTCCCAGGGGTTCTGGAGCGAATTGCTTCCTTTCCCATAGCAAGATCTGTGGAGATGGTTCTCGGAGTAACATGAGGACTAGGTTTTAAACTCAGAAGCCTCCAGTCCCTGTGGTTATCACTGTGCATTGGCTGTAGGACATGTGTAGCTGGATGACTGGCCTTTTCTGTTTTCTTGAACTGTAGTTTCTTTTCCATTTAAAAACTCGGAGACTCAAGGAGTTACTGGAAACGTTTAATTACGTTTGGGGTAGCGTGGGTGTGAGGACCTACTTCTGCAACTGCAGTCTTTCTGAACTCCACACACAAAGCACTTGTTCCCTGGGAAGTGTAGCGTCTACACGGAGATGTCCTAAAGGCAGAGAGAGCACATGGAGAGCTAAGGTTTAGCACAAAGGAAACGAACACAAGCTCAGTCGTGAGTCAGCGTCTCTGCTGCTTGCATGTCTGTGTGACAGGGCGTGGATCGACTGGGTAATGGAAGCACGTGGCTAACATTAACTGAGCTTTTTATTTCACTTTTCAAAACTATGACTATGGACAAAACTAAAGGATGCGGCTTCCTTCATGGAATGTAGGACAGCGGGGCAAAAATGAGTCGCGTTCTCCTTCTCCCAGGTGAGGGCCGCAACGTGGATCCAGCCTGCCTGGGGTCTGTGAGCAAGACACTGCCCCCACCTCTCCTGTTCACAGCCCCAGGCACTTCTGGTCAGAGGCAGAGAGAGCCATAGTGCAGCGCCTGACACCTGGGTGCAGGTGGCACCTGGAGGCTCGCCTCCAGGAAGAAAGCAACCGAGATCTGGGATTGGAGCCCTGAGACCGTGGAAGGAGATGTTGCTAAACCAGGTCTCTCTTGCCTTGTCGGCGGGTTAAAACCCTATTTGTGTCTGGGTCTGGCACGCATCCCCTGATTCACCTCACAAATAATTGATGAAATAATCGATAAAGGGAGTGTGGGGTGAACGAGCTTTGCAGGGAGTTGCCTTCTCGCTGCCATCAGCCTCTTCTCGCTGCCATCAGCCTGGGAGTGGTCTTAAGACTCAATGGTCTGAAGTCTCAAAGCCACATCAGAAGGAATGCAAACCAACTCCTCATCTGCGCCCAGAGACAGACACCAGCAAGGAGCCTGGAGAAGCCGCCACATCTACCCCACACAAGCTCCCCACGTGCTCGGCCTGACTGTCCGCCTCGGCTACTCCTGGAGACCCGAGCGGCCTGGTCTGCGCCATCCAGGAGGGCGAGGCCGCACCCAGGAGAAAAGGACGGCGTTCCGGAAAAAGAGAAGACCGGTGGGCCAAACACGGACCAACAGCCTGCGGTGAGAAGAGCTGGAGTGACCAGAGGGGGCAAGAGGGAAAGGGGTGGGGGACGAGGGGGCCGAAACAACCATGCAAGCGAGACGAATACTGTACGATAATTAGAAAATAACGAAATCTTAAAAAAGAAACACGGACAGATCTAGCGCCCTGGTACAAAGAGTCGAAGTTCATGATCATGTGAAAGCGAGAGACTGATGTCAGCGCCGCTCTCCACGAAACAGGGTGACATTTCGTGTCAAAATAAGCTCCTTGTGGGGGTGGGGGGCGGTATGCCCCTTGGGGGAACCCCAGGCAGCTTCACGCTTAACATCACCTGTGAAGGTTTGTCTTTCGGCCAGAGCAGCGGTTACCGGCTGGGTCTCCTGCTTAGACAGGAACCAAAGCGTCCCTGGAGAGGTCTTGCTGATGTCGCCCAGCGGTGGTGGAGAGTGAGTCCGCCAACTACCCTCGCCCTGGACTGCGAGGCAACAGCCCCACCTAGCGGTTCTTTATCAAGTCTGCAGGCTCCCGTTGTCACCGGTCCAGAGCCACGGTCCTGGGGTCCTTGCCCACTAGTCACAGGGCCAGTGTAGACCTGCCCTCCGGCCGGTGATGAAAACAAGCTGATTCAAGAGCAGAGGCGCATGACAGCCCGTGGAGAGCCACACGGTCACCGCGTCATAAAATGGGGACTCGGCATCTTCTGTTGGCAGAATGACTCCCACGAGCCCAGGCAAGCCTCCAGGAAGAAGGCAACCGAGATCTGGGATTGGAGCCCTGAGACCGTGGAAGGAGATGTTGCTAAACCAGGTCTCTCTTGCCTTGTCGGCGGGTTAAAACCCTATTTGTGTCTGGGTCTGGCACTCATCCCCTGATTCACCTCACAAATAATTGATGAAATAATCGATAAAGGGAGTGTGGGGTGAACGAGCTTTGCAGGGAGTTGCCTTCTCGCTGCCATCAGCCTCCATAGCCAGCATCTATGGGGCCTGCGCCCTCCCCCTGACTGTGCGCAGCTGGCCAGGGGGTGAGCCGGTGTGAGTGGGCCTGGGAGGTGGCGATAAACTGGTGGGGTGTCCCTGGGGGAGGAGAGGGGGAAAGAGAGAGGAGAGCTCGAGGGAGATCAGAAGGCTCTTTGATATTCTAGGTCTGTTGCTATTCCATATGAGTTTCTGTAATTTTCGTTCTAGCTCTTTAAAAAATGCCAATGGAATCTTTATAGGGATTGCGTTGAATCTGCAGATTGCTTTTGGTAAGGATGGCCGTTTTGATGATGCTGATTCTTCCGATCCATGAGCAGCGCATGTCTTTCCATTTCCTTACGTCTTCTACCTTTCTTAGCAGTGTTTCAAGTTATCTTTGTAGAGTTCTTACACGGGTTTTGTTAGGTTTATTCCCAGGTATTTTGGTGGTGGTGGTGGTGGTGCGATGGAAAATGGGATGTTTTCTTTAATTTCTCCTTCATATAAGAAAGCTACTGTCTTCTGTGTGCTGATTCTGTAACCAGTTACCTTACTGAACTGCTTAATGTTTCTAGGAGTTTTCTGTGGATTTTGTGGGGTTCTCTACAGAAAGAATCATGATATCCGCATATAATGATAGCTGCAGTTCTTCTTTCCCTGTTTGTATCCCTTTTATGTCTTTCTCTTGCCTTATGGCCCTGGCTAGAACTTTCAGTACAACGTTAAAAAGTAGTGGAGAGAGTGAAGATCCTTGCCTGGTTCCAGATCTTAATTGACATGGTTTTAGTTAGATCCTGAGAGACAGATGGAAAATTTCTCCCTTCTGTGGAGTTCTCTGTCATTTCAGTTTTGTCATCTTCTTTCATCATCTGTTCTTAGAATATGGTATTGAGATCATCTAAGTTAGACATCGCTATATTTTCCCAGTTACTGCACCGTTTTATCCTATGGTGTTCTTTTCATTGTAATAAAAAATAATTGCTGATTTGGAAAAAAAAGAACTCGAGGGAGAAACTCAAGTGGCTGTTTCTTTGCTGTTAATTATTAAAAATCCCATAAAAGATCATTCGAAGGGCTCCAACCCTATTTAGCTGCTAGAGCTGATGATGGCCTGGCCTGGACCAGGATGTCCTTCTACAGGGAGGAATAATGAGCAGCAATTACAGCAAAAACAAATCCGTGGCCTGTAGGTGCTAACTCGGTCAGTCGCTCGGAGTGAGAAGAGATTTGCTAGCAGGCAAGACCGGGGAGTCCTCCCCGAAGACCCCCCAACTTGCAGGCCCTGACAAAGATCCCTCTAGTGTGATTGCTGAGCAGGAAAGAACTTGAATAGGGCCGGCGCATAGAAAGAGAAGGCGCTGATGATAGACCAGAGTTCGATAATAACAAGTTGCAAGAATAACAGAAGATAATCGTTTCCCAGGGAACACCCCAAGTTGCCCCGCCCTTCGTGGGTGGATGGATGCCCAGCCAAGGTCGGCCTAAGGCCAGCCTGAAAGCCTGCCCAGACCCGGCTTCTTCTGGCAGCAGAATCCAGGGAAAGGTGCCAGGCCAGGCTGGGACAAAAGGAGCGAAATCCATGGAGCAAGATCAAGGCCGCCTTTGCCCACTCCCCACGCATCGCCCAGCCACGACCCCGTGCCCCCACATTTCCTCCAGCGCCCCGAGTTCCTGGGGCGAGTCCAGAGCTGAGAGGCTGGGAGCCAGTCTCCCAGTCTCTGCCTCGCCTCTCTCCTCCAAGCCTCCTCCCAAGTCCACTTCCTGCAGCTCAACGCCCTCCTGCCCCCAGGGGGGCGGAGAACATGGCTCTTCCCTCTCTGTGCAGATCACAGGTCCGAGATCTGCTAGCTTTAGGCTCCAGAGCAGAAAAGGAGACTTTCCAGGAAGCCCAGGCGGTTTCTGGCCTGTCAGATACGAAGTGTTGACGCTGCACATCGATGGGGTGATTCAAAGTTTTGTCAGATGCGGAACCAAGGATTTACACCTTCACTCTGCTCCATTTCTACATGATTAGACTTCAAAGTTGCCAATCCTTACCATCACCGGTTTAGAAGCCTGATGCCGTAAAGTCGCAGGGTGCCAGAATCTTAAAATCACCTCGTGATCAAGCTCATCGTGGAAAGCTCTAGAAAACTATCGGCCCCGTTCCTGAGAGCAGCTGCAGGGTTGAGGTTACAGGACTTGCTTCCATCAGAGACAGTCACAGCTATTGATCTCGGTCATTTCCTCAGGGAAGCCGGGGTCTCTGGAACATTCTCTGTAAAATGGAGACATCCGTGCCAGAGGTTCTCAAAGAATGGTTTCCGTAGGAGAAATTCAGACTAGGAGAAACACCGAGCTGAGGAGAGAGGAAGGTGAGTGTGCGAGTGAGTGTGTGCGTGTGAGTGTGTGAGTGTG